>SKCR01035101.1:0-42448 GCA_019454045.1 Zanthoxylum bungeanum
AATGACACTGATGAAGCCTTCGAGTACCAAATATTTCAGGATGACACTTTAGTAGAGGAGGAGGCTAAGCACTTTGACGAGGATGAAGAAGCAAAGCTGTCTGTGCCAACAAAAATTGAGGATGAAATTCTTTATCTTCACAATGAAGATCTTGGAGCTTCAATTGCACAAATGTTTAGAAGAATATCTACCTGAGCCAGTCATATCAACCACAGAGGATGAAGACCTAAAATTTGACATCTCTTTATATCCTCAAGTTGACACTAATGTGTTGGACAGTTATGCCCCCATAGCGTCACTATTTGTACAGATCATGGTGTTGATTGTACAAATTAACTATTGTGACAAAAGGAGATTGCACTCTTATCATTTGTGATTAGATCACCTAGATGTATTAAATGATAGGAGGGTCCCTATGCTAGTTCCAGGATTGAGATGATATGAGACAGTATCAGTCCTCGAAGATTAATCATTAATATCCCTAGTCGCAATATTATCGCTATTAGACATCGATAATGCGGAATAGACTAGTATTATACTTGTGCGCGTTATGTGAGATCATAACGGCATAGTTCTCATATATTTGGGTATAGGATACTCTGCCAATTTTGATAAGAGGTGTTGTTTTACCGATTGTAATTATACTTGTGCGCGTTATGTAGATCATAACGGCCTAGTTCTCATATATTTGGGTATAGGATACTCATGCAAGTGTGATAGGAGGTTGTGTTTTACCGATTGTCGCCGGAAAACAGCTTCGCTCTGGATAGGCCCCCTCGGAATTCCATTGGTAGTATGACTAGTGTCTATGGAAGTCCGAAATCAGGTGTAGGGTATTTTGTCTTAACCTGAGACTTTACAACCGCCTAATACTTGCGACAATCAATATTCTTGGTTTTGGTCGTCCAGGGCTTTAACCCGGTTTCTGTGTATGCCCTTACTGGGTATATTGAGAATCGAGTGTATTGGTGTGATGTCAAGACGGAGTATCATTCCAGTCATAGTGGAGATGATGTCACGTAGATCCGGAACTAATGCTCTTTAGTACTGCAGTCATCGAGATGAATATGACTAGGTCATGTTCATCCGAGTATAGAGACTAGTTACCAGACATCCGACATGTGATTTGTATGGGGCAGACACATTCCAGCCCTAGGCCTAGCACGTGACATCCGATACTGGATTACTGTATGCAATACTACGTATACTACGCCTGACATAGATTATATATTCTAGTCAGAATATTTCTGGAGAATTGGGTAGGCACGGTTTGCTTGCTAGAAGCCAACCATGTCTTGTAAATTGGTAAGCAGTGGTACGAGGTACGCACGTATTAGTGATAATCCGATTGACCGTCATTTACTGCCAACATATCCAGGGATCTCTTGGGTCACTTCCCAAAGATTCACCGATGACACTTGATTTAATTATAATTAATCTGGGATTAATTAAGAGAGAGAATTAATCAGGGATTTATTAAGAGAGAGAAAATTAATCATGGGATTAATTGAGGTATTATTTAATCTGCGGATTAAATGTGTTCGGAAGAGAGAGAACGCGATTAATTTGAATTAATCGGTAAAATAAATACTAGTTAATTTGATTTTTCTATTTTATTTATTCGTATGGCTAAAATTAATATATCGATATATATTAATATGAATTGGATTCATTACGAAATTAAAGTCAGACTTTAATATGAACGAACGAATTAATTTAGAATTAATTCGTAGACGACATTCGTAATTATTTGCGCGAGGCATCGTTATTTAATTAAACTAGATTTAATTATTTAGCTATGAGAATTCGTTTAATCGGATTAATTAAACGGATCGAGCCATGGCAATGTTCGTAGAGACATTTGAATTTTGAATTCAAATGGGGGCCCACTTTAAATGTGCGCTAGTTGGGAGAATGGTTGGCATTTATGCCATACCATCCACTTTCCAACCACCTTGGAATGGTTTTGCAAAACCATTACCCAACCACCTTGTTTAGGTGAAAAAGGGTTAACTGGCTTTTACCAAAACCCTTCTCTCTCTCTCATTTGTGTATGCTTCACATGATTACAACACTTGAAACAAAGAAACCCTAATTTATCCTTGCTAGGGGCGTGAGCTTCCTCCTCCCTCTCTTTGATTTTGTTGCAAAATCAACAAAACTAGCACTTCATGGAATCAACTAAGGTGATAGGGAAACTGTTGGTTTTATCTAGGTCCCAAGATCATCAAACAAGCATGAATATTAGTGTGAATACATATCAAATGAGTTGTGGAATACTCACATCGATCGGTTGTGCGAAACGACGAACAAAACTCCAAGATTGCACACTGAATTTAGGCGCCCACTGCAGCAGAATTTCAGTCCACTGTCTTCTATTTTAAGCTGAGATTTGAGCCTCGAATTTGCGTCGAACGATTCCCGGCTCGTGGGTGAGTTTCCCTAACACCTTCGTATGCATCTAGTGTGCTAGCTCAAGCCAAAATTGCCACAAATTGGGCTCCAAAAGACCTCTACTGCTCGGCAAAACAGTGAGGAATATAACCTCCATGGGCATTAGAAGTGAGAGAGAAAAGGAAGGAGAGAAATTGGTGTATTAGGTTGTTAGAAAGTGTAAAACATTTACCTTATATATTTTCCAAAATATAATAAAGGTAATTACATTTTATTTGGCTTTCAAAAAGTCAAATACTAAACTTTCCAACCACTAACACTATTCCAAAACTCACATCACTCAAAAAGTGTCAAATTGTCTTTCAATCAATCAATCACATCAATCAATCACATCACTCAAAGTGACGTGTTGATTTGACGCTGATGTGACGAATGATTTGACGCTTGATGTGACTTGCGTTGCCGCACTCGAATTTGAAATGCGAATGCGCTCGCAATCACAATTGGGCTCGGGTTCGCTAATTCCTAATTAGCGAATTTACCGTTGCGTCGTAATTAAATGATTACGCCTAGCGATTTCACTATTCACGTCGCCAACGAATTAATTTAGAATTAATTCGTTCGCCCGAATTAAAATCTAATTTCAATTCCCCGTCGAAATCTAATTTCGTTTCAATATATCGAATATATTAACTTTACCGATTAATTCCAAATTAATCATGTTTTCTCTCATTAGACGATATTTTATCCTAGATAAAATATCTTCGTAATTAATCCCAGATTAATTTTCTCTCTCATTGAATTAATCCCAGATTAATTAAAGTGCGAGCCATACTTCAGTCGGTGTATCATTGGGACGCGACCCATGAGATCCCCAGATATGTTGGCAGTAAATCGGTCGTCGGACTATCCGAACACGTAAGTACCAAGTACTACGTTTTACCGATTCACAAGACAAGGTTGGCTTCTAGCAAAACGCCATGCCTACCCAATTCTCCGAAAATATTCTTACAGGAATATATAGATCTGTATCAGGCGTAGTATACAGTAGTATTGTGCATATCGGCCCAGTATCGGATAGTCACGTGCTAGGCCTGGGGCTGGATAAGTGTCTGCCCCGTACGAAGCACATGTCGGATGTCTGGTAACTAGTCTCTATAATCGGATATACATGACCTTGTCATAAATATCCCGATGGCTGCAGCACCTCAGAGTACTAATACCGTATCCTGCGTGACATCATCTCCACTATGACTGGAGTGATACTTCCGTCTTGACATCACACCCAATACTCTACGATTCTCAATATACTCAGCTTCGGCGTACACAGAACCGGTTAGAGTCCTAGACGACCTCAACTAAAGTATATTGATTGTCGTAAGCATTAGCGGTGCAAGTCTCAGGTTAAGACCAAATACACCTACCCTGATGTCGGATTCCCATAGACACATAGTCATAATACCAATGGGATTCCGAGGGGTCTATCCAGAGCGAAGCTATTTCCCGTACCATCGGTGAAACACAACCTCCTATCGCACTTGCATGAGTATCCAATACCCAAATATATGAGAACTATGATGTTGTGCCCTCACAACGCGCACAAGTGCAATACTAGCCTATTCCGCATTATCGATGTCCAGTCTCGATAATACTACGACTAGGGATATTTAATGATTAATCCTTCGTGGACTGATACTGTCTCATATCATCTCAATCCAGGAACTAATCATATGGACCTCTCTTCATTTATATATCTAAGGTGATCTAATCACAAATGATGAGAGTGCAATTTCCTTGTCACATAGTTAATTTGTACAACATCACTATGATCTGTACAAATAGTGACGCTATGGGTCATATTATCCAACAATCTCCCACTTGGCACATAGCCAGTCACTCAAGTGTCGTACACCCGAACTATGTACGGTTCGCTCAAATTGCTGAGAAAAGGTTTCGTCAGTGGCGGATTTCCATTTATCGTCTGACGCGATTTATACGAATCACATCGCCACGATGTATGATCCGAACGAATCAGATGAATATAGAAGTATATATCTGGATCGTCGATGAGACCTTTAATTCCTTAGCCTTGTGCTGACGCCTAGCTCAGCTGCTAACAGAACTATATCTAATCTAATTAGATTTATTATCGACCCAAATGGCTTCTATTGCTGCCTCAGCCGCAGCAATAATCCGCATTTGTTGTTTATTCGGCAACAGTATCTTGCTCGGAAGATTTCCAGCTCACTGTCCCGTTTTTCAAACTTTATAGTACCGTAGTATTAAACTGTTTGGAAACTTGCAGCAGTGATCCCAGTCACTTCAAGTTCTCCTTCTCCATAGTTTTAGACAACATCTTTAGTTCTCTAAGATACTAATAGATGTCCTTAACTTCAATCCAGTGACTATCACTTGGATTGTCCTGATTGTGACTCCATATGCTCAAAGCGTATGAGACACCATATCAAGTACATTTTAAATGTACAATTTCCCAGAGAGTGTTAACAACTCCAAATCTATCCCAGTAGATCTTTATTCCTTGAATAAAGGTTGTTACTCCCAGAATTCTATGGAGAATATCTATGAAAGCCAAGCTTTCACCATTGCTTTATGGGAATTTCATTGTCAGTGCGCTCCCACTAACCTCCTTATATACACAAGAATTATTTCGTTTTGAGTCAAATCATAACCATTATGATTATTTCAAAACGTCAGTTCCAAGAACCTTATGCTTGCTTCAATCCAAACATGGATCGAAATAACCCGCAAACCTTGTTTGTCGGTTATACAAAATCGTCAGGATGTTGTAAGCATCCTCCAAAAGGTTTCCTTTTCAGGAAGGCGATTTTGATCTTTAACTGACACATTTCATAAATGAAATATGCAGTATCAATAAGCATCATCAAAATGGATTTACTATGGCAACAGGTAAAGGTTGAACCGTTATTAACATAACGTTGATAACGATACCTTTCCGTCACAAGCCTAGCTTTGTACGTTGGTATGTTGCCATCCATGTATGTCTTCCTTGAAGACGTTTACAGTACCAATAGGCACAATGCCTTGCGGTACAACAACTAGTATCCAAACATAGTTGTTATACATGGAATCCATTTCGGACTCATGGCACTTTGCCATAAAAGGGAGTTGATACCTTGTATCACTTCCTTGTACGTAGTCGGTTGGTATACCTCCATAAGATTCACATCTTTAAGGAGTTACTTCAGAAACCCATACCCCAGGTTGTTTTCTGATTCTCTCCGATCTACGCGGTTCTTGTGTATTTGAAGATTAATGGTTTAGTTCATCCTTGATGTGAACTATTTGTGTTCCATTATGGACTTCGTGCCTTGAATAGTATTACTCCGATTTTCATCGAGTATCACTATCCTCCCACTGACCACTGCATATCGGTATTCCTCTTTGGAAAACCGCATGGTGAGCAACAATCATATTGTTTCTCATGCGAGATTTATAAGTACTATACTTATGGTTTCCCTTAGGATAACCTATATTTGGCACTTATCCAATTTGGGTCCTTAGTTTGGTATCATCCAAACATTATGCCCGGCATACCCAAATTATTAGGAATGAGAAAACATGTTTCTTTCCTGTTCATATCCAATATGATATCTGTCAAATAGATTTATATGGAACCTTATTCTAAATAAGTTTTGCACTGTTAATACATATCCTATTGAAGGAAATGATAGCTCAGAGCGACTCGTGATAAACCTTATCATGTCCAACAAAATTCTGTTTTCGTTTGGACACACCGTCTAACTGACGTGTCTCGGGAGGAGTCCTCATCTGAAAGAATACTATACTCTTTCATGTATGTTTGAAACTTACTGCTTAAGTATTTTCATTACGGTCTTACCGTGACGGCATAATACTATAGTCGATCTGTTTATCAATTCGTGTCGAAACTCTAAAAGTTTCCTGATCTGTGTTCTTCAAAAGAAACACATAACCATAACGTGATGCCACATCCGTTAAGGTCACGAAACATTCATGTTCACATCTAGCCTAGCTAGATATGGGCCCACTAACTTCACCATGAATAGGGCTAACAGATCGGTGGCACTTACACTATTACCAAGTAAATAGTGTTTTAGGTACTTTACCTAACAAACTAGATTCGTAGACTTTATTTGAATAGTCAAATCAGTCCTAGTACCCACTCTTCAAAAGTGAGGATATACGAGTCTTGTTTAATTGTGTCCTAGACAACAATGCCATAAATAAGTCTCTATTAATCAAATCAATTTGAGCTATTTATTTGTCATTTTATATGTTCGAGATTTTAATTATATTCAAAATATAAATTCTGTTATTCACATCAAATGTGTTTATCTCAGTATCATCTTATATAATGAAACACTTAGTGTTCTAGAAATAAAGGTTTATCCACAATGGATTAAACTCTGATATAGAGATAATGTCTCTAGTCAAACTAGTTACATTATAACAGTTCCTAATTTAAGTACACACCCGAAGGGTAGTTCCTAAACATAGGTATCTACGGTCGAAACAGCGACTTTCGTCCCGTTTCCGATTCACAGAGCAATCTCAGCTTGAAGTCAGTATCCTGCTCAAAGCAGATTCTGAACATCAATACATATATTTTATGTACCACACTAAGTATTTAAAATCTAATTTCAATACTAGTAGTGAACATAACTTTGACAATCATTTTTAAAGTAAGAGCCTTGCCCTTTCTTTAATTCCTTCGTGTCTGCCATATCCAAATGGTAGTCACTTTGGGATACGTCAATTATCCTTTTCAATATTTCAGGAACCTTAGGCCAAGCCTTGGGTTTTTAGAATATCGAAACAATGTGCACCTCATGCTACATGCCCAATTGCAAATTTTGACTTTATCTCCTCTAGAATAGTCAATTAATTCTCCAAGAATTAAAATTGCAATTTTAATAGTTCTTAAATCTAAAATTAGATTTATGACAAGTATATTAAATTAAGCACTAAAGTCATTATCACATAAATCTTCCAAAGATTTTATGCTCTACTTATATTGCTTAATTTTGGGCTTAAGGTATAATAAGTTATTTTATCAAATAAAGTAACCTATTATTTATTCCCAATTTGAAAATTAAATCATTTAAAAAATTTTAATCCCAGATTATATTTTAAATATCAACTTTTCAATTTTATCTTGATTACAATAGTCCAACTATTTAATCAACGATTAGTGGTACTATATATATTATAATGATTATAATAGTCCAACTATATAATCAAATATAATCCAAATTAATTAACCTCAATTACATGATTACTATAATCCAATTATAAAATCAACTGTAAACTGAAATTAATTAATTCAAATATATTGATTAATACAATCCAATTATATATAATCAACTATAATACAGTCCAACTGTTTTTAAAACAACAATTTAAATATTAGTCCAACTAACATTTAATTTATTGACGAGTGATATTTGAATGAGCGCGTATGACGAGTAATTGAACGAATATTGCAAATTCAATTCTGCCTCCCTCTATTTTTTCGTCGAGCCTCTAACCCTCTGTCGAGTACTCGGGAAACCGTGTTTCCTAATGGGCTAGGATCCCGTTAAATATCACACAATCTTGACTTTGGCCAACAAATTGTATGATAATTAACTAGGTAGATCTCTAAGATCAATTGGATCTAATCCAACTCCTAGATCCAGTAGGTGGACATCCAAGTCCTAAACATATATCTTATATATGCCTATATATCCAATATATACCCTAACCTTTTTCCTCTGAATCAACTAGGCCTTGGCTTGGCACAACAAACCTAGTGATCCCAGTCAAGCGTGGACCCATTGACCATGGAAGCTTCGTAATCAATGTCGATGGACAAGAAGTGGTCTTGACTTTGGCCAACAAACCACAACTTGGACAAGACACCAATATGGACCAAAGCCTCGTGATTCAAATGTTGGATAATATGACCCATAGCGTCACTATTTGTACAGATCATAGTGTTGTTGTACAAATTAACTATGTGACAAGGAAATTGCACTCTCATCATTTGTGATTAGATCACCATAGATGTATAAATGAAGAGAGGTCCATATGATTAGTTGCTGGATTGAGAATGATATGAGACAGTATCAGTCCGCGAAGGATTAATCATTAAATATCCCTAGTCGTAGTATTATCGAGACTGGACATCGATAATACAGAATAGGCTAGTATTGCACTTGTGCGCGTTGTGAGGGCACAACAGCATAGTTCTCATATATTTGGGTATTGGATACTCATGCAAGTGCGATAGGAGGTTGTGTTTCACCGATGGTACGGGAAACAGCTTCGCTCTGGATAGACCCCTCGGAATCCCATTGGTAGTATGACTATGTGTCTATGGGAGTCCGACATCAGGGTAGGTGTATTTGGTTTTAACCTGAGACTTACACCGCTAATGCTTACGACAATCAATATACTTTAGTTGAGGTCGTCCAGGGCTGTAACAGGTTCTGTGTACGCCAATGTTGGGTATATTGAGAATCGTAGAGTATTAGGTGTGATGTCAAGACGGAAGTATCACTCCAGTCATAGTGGAGATGATGTCCCGTAGGATACGGTATTAGTGCTCTTAAGTGCTGGCCGGCCATCGGGATATTATGACAAGGTCATGTATATCCGATTATAGAGACTAGTTACCAGACATCCGACATGTGCTTCGTACGGGGCAGACACATATCCAGCCCCAGGCCTAGCACGTGACTATCCGATACTGGGCCGATATACACAATACTTAGTAGACTACGCCTGATATAGATTCTTAGATATTCTTATAAGAATATGTCCGGAGAATTGGGTAGGCTTGGTGCTTTGCTAGAAGCCAACCTTGTCTCGTAAATCGGTAGAACGTAGTACTTGGTACGTACGTGATTCGGATACTCCGACGACCGTAATACTGCCAACATATCCGGGGATCTCATGGGTCGCTTCCCAGTGATCCACCGATGACGCATGACTCGCATATTTATTAATCTGGGATTAATTTGATGAGAGAGAGAAAATTAATCTATGATTAATTACGAAGATATTTTATCTAGGATAAAATATCGTCTAAAGAGAGAAAACCATTAATTTGGAATTAATCGATTAAATTAATATATTCGATATATTAAACGAAATTGGATTTCGACGCGGAATTAAAATCGGATTTTAATTCGGGCGAACGAATTAGTTTAGAATTAATCCGTTAGCGACGTGTGAATAGTGAATTCGCTAGGCGTAATCATTTAATTACGACGCGACAGAAAATTCGCTAATTGAGAATTAGCGAACCCGAGCCCGAGTGTGATTGCGAGCGCATTCATATTTCGAATTCGAGTGCGGCAACGCAAGTCACATCAAGCGTCAAATCATTCGTCGCATCAAGCATCAAATCAAATGTCACTTTGAGTGATGCGATTGATTGATGTGATTGATTGATTGAAAGACACACATCACTTTATTAAAGTAAAATGAATAGTTGATGTGGTTGTTGGAATAGTGTTTGGTGGTTGTAAAGCATTTACTTTTGATTTTTGATTAATTGATTAGTAATTGTTTAATATATTTTTGAGAAAAATATATAAAGTGATTTTAGAAATCATTTAACAACCTAATACACATTTTCCCTCCTCTCTTTCTCTTTCATTATTCACGCCCAATGGGCAGTAAAATGCTCACTGGTTTTCTCATTTGGGCGTGTGAGTTTGGGAAGCAATGTGCTTGATTTTGTGGCAAAATCAAGAAGAGCTAGCACTCCGAGAGACTTCCGAAGGTGGTAGGGAGGTTCACCCATGAGTCGGGAACCATTCGACGAAGATTCGAAGCTCAAAACTTGACTCAAAACTGAAACTGTCAAGGCAGTGGACTGCACTGCAGTTGCGTTTTTGCAAGGGAATAATCAATTTTGTTTGTTGCCGAATCGTCTCAACCGATCGATGTGAGTATTCCGCTACCTCCGTTGATGTCTTCACACATGTATTTCATGTCTTGTTTGATCTTGGGACCTAGATAAAACCTAACATCAAACACATCTTCGACGGACAAGAGCTTGACCTTGGCCAACAACCCATGCCAATCTAGGATCTTGAGTAAGAATCACTTAATGGAAGGAAAAGACGCATGATATTTGATGAGGGCTTTTCGCGTGCAAATTGGCTACCAATTTCATTATCTTTGTTAAGGTCTCATCATCATACACCCTTAAACATGCATTCTAAATACATAATAAAGCGAGTATGAAATAAAATAATAATGATATGCAGATGGATACTTAACACATTGATCCTAGATCAAATCTCTCCCTTTCTCACTCTAGCTATCACTTGTATTACTTCTACCCCTTACACTACACTTCTAAGAAACCTCATTTACATTGAGGGGAATAGGTGAGAAGAGAATACAAAGAGAATAGAGGTGATAAGGCTGGACACGCAGGTCCAATTTAATAAATCAAATTTATTACAACAATTTCCAAAATTGCCCCACCCGACTAATATCCATCCGATATACATTATTCATTCATCACAACCACGTATTCACACATAAGCATGCTATCTATCAATCTAATCAAATTAATTAATCTGATAATTATGTGATCATCCAATGTTCAAACAACGATTTGATTTTGCTCGAGTCAAACTCGTTTTTACGAATAAGTACTCAAAGTACGAATTCTTGAATTAAATTAAACTACATCATTAAATCCAATTTAACATGTATTTAATACTAATTCACTATTCAATTCCAAATTAAATATTACACTTTATTTAATAAACCTTAACGACTTAAATTCCAAATTTAATCGTGTTGGGTCTCAAAGCCCGATTAACGTCCAACGTCAATTCAATTCAAGTCTAATGGGCTTTAATTAATTTCTTTAAGGCGTGGGCTTCGGCAACCAAAGCCCAATCAAGGAGTAACCCCATAAGCCCAGAAATCAATTTAGGCCCATTAGGCCCAATTAAACTTTAAAGGTTTATAAGTTGTATTTGGGCTTAACGGAAGTGGCTTTGGGCCCCAATTGGATCCAATCCAATTTTTCAAATCCAACTTTGTACAACAAAGCCCAATAAGCCCATTTACAACATAATAAGCCCAAATCCAATTTAAGGGCCTAATTAATTAAATTACACAATCCAATTTCGCAATTAATTACCTAAAGTGCATTACATGATTAATCATCCAAATTCAATATTTCGAAAACATTAATTAGTCCAATTAATCATGCTAACATCATCATCACATGTCCAACACACTTTGATGAAAAATCAAACCCATTTACATGCTTCCAAAGTCTCGGCCAAAGAAGGTAATTTTATCCGATTTGAATTCAATCCAATTAATTACACAATCGACATCGAATTAACTTCCCGAATGATTTCATACACATCCAATGTTCAAAAATCAAAAAATCCAAGACATTATAGGGCATAATGCATTCGGCCACCTTAAGGAAATTGGGGATTTTTGTTCAATTCAATCCAATTAATATTAAATTAACATCATCCTATATGATTCCAATTCATCCAATGAATCAAAATCAAAAAATTCCAAATTTCCAAATAACCCTAAACTTTCGGCCAACACATATATTTTGGGGAAAATTATTCCAAATCAATTTTCATGAAATTGATCCAATCAAACTTCAATTCAACATCATTTAAACATGCTTAATCAAACAATTTAACTAAATCATGCTCAAAATCAATTTACCCAAATTTTAAGCCCTAAAAATTTCATGCTTGAACCTAGGCTCTTGATGCCATTGTTGGTTTTATCTAGGTCCCAAGATCATCAAACAAGCATGAATATTAGTGTGAATACATATCAAAGGAGTTGCGGAATACTCACATCGATCGGTTGTGCGAAACGACGAACAAAACTCCAAGATTGCTCACTGAATTTAGGCGCCCACTACAGCAGAATTTCAGTCCACTGTCTTCTGTTTTGAGCTGAGATTTGAGCCTCGAATTTGCGTCGAACGATTCCCGGCTCGTGGGTGAGTTTCCCTAACACCTTCGTATGCATCTTAGAGTGATAGCTCAAGCCAAAATTGCCACAAATTTGGCTCCAAAAGACCTCCACTGCTCGGTAAAACAGTGAGGAATATAGCCCTCCATGGGAGTGAGAAGTGAGAGAGAAAAGGAGGAGAGAAATTGTGTATTAGGTTGTTAGAAAGTGTAAAACATTTACCTTATATATTTTCCAAAATATAATAAAGGTAATTACATTTTATTTGGCTTTCAAAAAGTCAAATACTAAACTTTCCAACCACTAACACTATTCCAACAACTCACATCACTCAAAGTGTCAAGTTGTCTTTCAATCAATCAATCACATCAATCAATCACATCACTCAAAGTGACGTTTGATTTGACGCTTGATGTGACGAATGATTTGACGCTTGATGTGACTTGCGTTGCCGCACTCGAATTCAAAATGCGAATGCGCTCGCAATCACACTTGGGCTCGGGTTCGCTAATTCCTAATTAGCGAATTTACCGTTGCGTCGTAATTAAATGATTACGCCTAGCGATTTCACTATTCACGTCGTCGCAACGAATTAATTCTAAATTAATTCGTTCGCCCGAATTAAATCTAATTTCAATTCCGCGTCGAAATCTAATTTCGTTCAATATATCGAATATATTAACTTTACCGATTAATTCCAAATTAATCATTTTCTCTCATTAGACGATATTTTATCCTAGATAAAATATATTCATAATTAATCCCAGATTAATTTTCTCTCTCATTGAATTAATCCCAGATTAATTAAAGTGCGAGCCATACTTCATCGGTGTATCATTGGGACGCGACCCATGAGATCTCTGGATATGTTGGCAGTAAATCGGGTCGTCGGACTATCCGAACACGTAAGTACCAAGTACTACATTTTACCGATTCACAAGACAAGGTTGGCTTCTAGCAAAACGCCATGCCTACCCAATTCTCCGGAAATATTCTTACAGGAATATATAGATCTGTATCAGGCGTAGTATACAGTAGTATTGTGCATATCGGCCCAGTATCGGATAGTCATGTGCTAGGCTTGAGGCTGGATAAGTGTCTGCCCCGTACGAAGCACATGTCGGATGTCTGGTAACTAGTCTCTATAATCGGATATACATGACCTTGTCATAATATCCCGATGGCTGCAGCACCTCAGAGTACTAATACCGTATCCTGCGTGACATCATCTCCACTATGACTGGAGTGATACTTCCGTCTTGACATCACACCCAATACTCTACGATTCTCAATATACTCAGCTTCGGCGTACATAGAACCGGTTAGAGTCCTAGACGACCTCAACTAAAGTATATTGATTGCCGAAAGCATTAGCGGTGCAAGTCTCAGGTTAAGACCAAATACACCTACCCTGATGTCGGATTCCCATAGACACATAGTCATAATACCAATGGGATTCCGAGGGGTCTATCCAGAGCGAAGCTGTTTCCCGTACCATCGGTGAAACACAACCTCCTATCGCACTTGCATGAGTATCCAATACCCAAATATATGAGAACTATGCTGTTGTGCCCTCACAACGCGCACAAGTGCAATACTAGCCTATTCCGCATTATCGATGTCCAGTCTCGATAATACTACGACTAGGGATATTTAATGATTAATCCTTCGTGGACTGATACTGTCTCATATCATCTCAATCCATGAACTAATCATATGGACCTCTCTTCATTTATATATCTAAGGTGATCTAATCACAAATGATGAGAGTGCAATTTCCTTGTCACATAGTTAATTTGTACAGCATCACTATGATCTGTACAAATAGTGACGCTATGGGTCATATTATCCAACAGAAACCAACTCAAAGCTTGGAATCATCAAAGGAAGGATCTTGGAGATCTTCATTCAAACTCAAAAAAAAGCTTGTAATCATCAAAGGAAGGATCTTGGAAACCAACTCAAAGCTTGGAATCAACAAAGGAAAGATCTTGGAGATCTTCTTCTTCTCAAAATTTAAAAGCTCAAATCCATTCAATGTAAGTAATTCTGCAACTTATAATGAATTTATGAACACCTTTTCTTGCTTATTAGATCCTTGGCATGTTCTAGGAACACTAACAATGGTGTCAAGAGCCAATTTTAAGCATGAAAATTTTAGGGTTCATGAGACTAAAATTTGAGGCTTTTTGTGTTTTGAGCATGATTCCTTCAAATTGATGCTTTGAGCATGCTTAGATTATGATAACTTAGAGTTATGCATGATTACATTTCAAATAAATTGTGGATCAAATTTTTGAATAAACCCCTCCTTGGCCGAATGTAGCAATGAATAATACTGCAATTTTATTTTTTTTGTAACTTGAAATGATGTGTTTGAATGCATGTTTAAATGTTGATTATTGGTTTGATTGGATTAGAATCAAAGTCAATAAAGTTCATGTTAAAATCAAAGAGCATGTTGAGCATGAAATGATGAATTTTGGATTCAATTTGTGTTGAGCAAGAAATCATATGTTTTGGCTTCAATTTGTGTTATGCATGAATTGATGGATTAAGCATGATTAATTAAGTTAATTGGTATTTTGGAAATATTATGTTTAATTAATTAATCATGGCTAATACACTTTAGTTTAAATAATTGTGATATTTGGAATATTATAATTATGTTAATATGTATTTAATTATTAATTGGGCTAAAAGTGTGTATTTGGGCTTAATGGGCTTGGTTTGACTAAGTTTGGTTTTGGACATTTGGATTGGATCCAATTGGGCCCAAAACAATTTCCATAAAGTCCAAATACATCACTTGGCCCTTTAAAGAATTTAATTGGGCCTAAATTAATTTGTAGGCAATAGGGTGATTCCTATTGGGCATTGGCAGTTTGGGTTTGACCCATTATGGCCAAAGCCCATGCCTTAAGAATTAATTAAAAGCCCATTGGACTTTAATTAAAATGACATTGGATGTTATTGGGCCTTTGAGACCCATCAAGATTGGATTTGAAATCCAAGTCTTTAAGGCTTATAAGTAAGTGTAAATATTTAATTTGGAATTAAATTTGGAATTAAATTTGGAATTAGTATTGAATACAAATAAATTGGATTTAAAGTTGTAGTTCGATATAATTCAAGAATACGTACTTTAAGTATTTATTCTTAAACGAGTTGGACTCGTGCAAATCAAATCGTTGTTTGAACATTGGATGATCATTAATTCAAAGATTAATTAATTGGATTAGATTGATTGAATAACATGATTTGTATGAATACATGAATGTGTTGTATGAATAATGTATATCGGATGGATATTAGAATGGCGAGGGCAATTTTGGAAATTGTAATAAATTTAGTATTTATTTAAATTGGACCTGCGTGTCCAGCCTTTTATCTCATTTCTCATTGTATTTCTCTTCTCACCTATTCCCCTCAATGTAAATGAGGTTTCTTTATTGTATTATGTAATTGGGTAGAAGTTAGAATAGTTCTAGCCGGGGAGAGGAAATGGAGTGATTTGTTCTAGGAACAATTTGTGACATATTCATCCGTATATCATTATTAATTAATTTATTTATACGCGCTTTATTATGTATTTAGAATGCATGTTTAAGGGTGTATGATGATGAGACCTTAACAAAAATAATAAATTGGTTGCCAATTTGCACGCGAAAAACCCTCAAAACATATTAAGCGTTTTCCCTTCCGTTGAGTGATTCTTACTCAAGATCCAAAGTTGGCATTGGTTTGTTGGCCAAAGTCAAGACCTTTGTCAATTGCGGATGTGTTTGAATCATGAAGTTTTGTTCCATATCGGTGTCTTGTCCAAGTCGTGATTTGTTGGCCAAAGTCAAGATCACTTCTTGTCCATCGACATTGATTACGAAGCTTTCTATGTCAATGGGTTCCGCTTAACTGGGATCATTAAGTTTGTTGTGCCAAAGCCAAGGCTTAGTTGATTCAGAGGAAAAAGGTTAGGTAATATATTCGATATATTGGCATATATAAGATATATGTTTCGGACTTAGATGTCCACCTACTGGATCTAGGAATTGGATGAGATCCAATTGATCTTAGAGATCTACCTAGTTAAGTATCATACAATTTGTTGGCCAAAGTCAAGATTGTGTGTTATTTAACGGGATCCTAGCCCACTAGGAAACTAGGTTTCCCGAGTACTCAACAGAGGGTTAGAGGCTCGCCGAAAAATAGTGGGAGGTGAGAATTAAATTTGCAATATTCGTTTAATTACTAGCCATACGCGCTCAATCAAATATCATTCGTCAAATATATATTATTTATTAGTTGGACTAATATTTAATTGTTGTTTTAATAAACAGTTGGACTTTATTCAAACTACTTCATTTATAGTTGATTATATAATTAGATTATAGTAATCAATATATTTGAATTATACCCTTCATTTATAGTTGATTATATAATTGGATTATAGTAATCAATATATTTGAATTTTACCGATAATTTATAGTTGATTATATAATTAGATTATAGTAATCAATATATATTTGATATTAACCAATTAAAGTATACTTGATTATATAGTTAGTCTATAGTAATCATTATATTAAATAGTATCTGAAATCGTTGATTAAAATAGTTGGACTATTAGAATCAAGATAAATTGAAATATTAGTGTTTAAAACATAATCCTAATGAAAATGTGTTTAAATGACTTTAATTTTCAAATTGGGAATAAATTTCAGGATAGTCCTGAAAACTAAGAAGTTAATTTATTTGATAAAATAACATATTAGGCCTAAGCCCAAAGTTAAGCAAATAGTAGAGCATGATCTTTGGAAGATTCATGTGATGATAACTTTAGTGCTTGATCCATTATACTTGTCAAAAGGACTCCTTAATTTCCTAATTAGAACTAAGGATTAGATCCTTAAAGTATGATGAAGAAATTGAAGGATCATCATAGATCTATTCTTAGATCTTAGAAGTATTAAATTGCAATTAATAAGTCTTGGAGAGTTAATGGCTATTCTCAAGGAGATAAAGCCAAAGTTTGCAATAAGGCAAGTAGTGCAAGGCGCACCTTACTTCGATATTCTAGAAACCCAAGGCTTGGCCAAAGGCTTCTGGGATATAGAAAAGGGCAAAGGCAAAATCATTACTGTCTTCTAGGAAGACAAATGACATATCCCAAGATGTCTGCTTAAACTGTTGCAAATGGGATCACTGAAGCGTGACTGCCGTATGGACAAAGCAGACATGAAGGAATTGAAGACGAACAAGGCTCTGACTTTAAATATGTTTGTCATAAATATGTTCACTACTAGTATTAAAATTGGATTTTAAAATACTAAGTGTGATACATAAATATGCATTGATGTGCAGAATCTGCTATGAACAGGATACTGACTTCAATTGAGATTAATCTGCGAATCAGAAATGGGACGAAAGTCGCTGTTTTACCGTAGATACCTAAGTTTAGGAACTACCCTTCGAGTGTGTACTTAAATTAGGAAACTGTTATAATATAACTAGTTTGACTAGAAACAGTATCTCTATATCGAGTATAACTCGTTACGAGTGTGCCTTTATATTCTAGAACACTAAAGTGTTTTATTATATAAAGATGATGTTGAGATAAACACATTAGATGTGAATAACAGTATTTATATTTTGAATATAAATAAATCTCAAACATATAACATGACAAACAAGTAGCTCAAACTAATTTGATCAGATGAGATTTATTTGTGGCAGTGCTGTCTCGGACACATTAAACAAGACTCTTATATCCACACTTTTGAAGAGTGGATACTAGGACAGATTTGATTCCATTCAAATGATATCTACGAATCTAGTTTATTAGGTAAAGTACCTAAAACACCTTTACTTGGTAAAAGTGTAAGTTCCACCGATCTATTAGCCCTTGTTCATAGTGACGTAAGTGGGCCCATGTCTAGCTAGGCTAGAGGTGGATATGAATATTTCGTGACCTTTACGGATGTGGCATCGCGTTATGGTTGTGTTTCTTTTGAAGAACACAAATCGGAAACTTTTGGAGTTTCGACACGAAATAGACGAACAGATCGGATAAAGTATTAAAACATCACGGTTTGACCATGATGAAAATACTTAAGCAATAAGTTTCTCAAATACTTGAAAGAGTATAGTATTCTTTCAATAAGGACTCCTCCCGGAACACGTCAATTTGACGGTGTGTCCGAACGGAGAAACCAATTTTGTTGGACATGATAAGGTTAATCATGAGTCGCTCTGAGCTACCATTTTCCTTCAAAGGATAAGCATTTAACAGCGCAATACTTATTTTGAATAAGGTTCCATGAAAATTTGTTTGACATATTTCATATTAGATATTAACAGAAAAGAAACTAGGTTTTCTCACTCCTGAAGATTTGGGATGCTGGGCATATGTTTGGATGATACCAAACTAGAACCCAAATTGGATAAGTGCCAATTGTAGGTTATCCTAGGGAAACCAAAGTATATTACTTATACAACTCACTTGAGAACAATGTAATTGTTGCTCACCATGCAGTTTTCCTAAGAGGAATACCGATATGCAGTGGTAAGTGGGAGGATAGTAAAACTCAATGAGAAATTGGAGTTATACTGTTCAAGGCACCAAGTACTTAATGGAACACAAACAGTTCATCAAGGATGAAATTGTACCAGTAATCTTCGAATACACAAGAACCGCGTAAGTCGGAGAGAGTCAGAAAACAACCTGGGTATGGGTTTCTGATCTCACCTCATAAAGATGTCAATCTTATTGGGGAATACGAACTGACTACGTATGAGGAAGTGATACAAGGTATCAACTCCCTATCATGGCAAAGTGCCATGAGTCCGAAATGGATTCCATGTATATCAACTATGTTTGGACACTATTTGTTGTACCGCAAGGCATTGTGCCTATTGGTACTATATAAGTCTTCAAGGAAGACATACTTGGATGGCAGCATACCAACGTACTGAGCTAGGCTTTTAGCGGAAAGGTATCGTTATCAATATTGTGTTGATTACAACAAAATCTTTTACATGTTGCCATGTTAAATTCATTTGGATAATGCTTGCTGATGCTGCATGTTTCATTTATGAAATATGGCAGCTGAACCGAAAAATCGCTTTCATGAAAATGAAACCTTTTGGAGGATGTTTACAACATCCTGGCGGTTTTGTCGTACCAAAACTAGCAAACAAGGTTTGCAGGTTATTCGATCCATAGAGGGATTAAAGTAAGCATTACGTTCTTGGAAATAACGTTTTGATGTAATCATAATGGTGTATGACTTAATTCAAAACGAAATGATTCTTGTGTATATAAGGAGGTTAGTGGGAGAGCGCTGATAATGATGTCCTAATTAATGATGATATGTCATTTTTTGGAAATGATATTCCCATATTACGATCGGTGAAAGTTTGGCTTTCATTAAAATTATCTATAGAATTCTTGGGAGTAACAACCTTTATTCTAGGAATAAAGATCTACTGAGTTAGATCTAGAGGTTATTGACACTCTGTGAGAACTCGTACATTGAAAAATGTACGCAACCTGATGTCTCATATGCTTTGAGCATATGGATTCACAAACAGGTCAATCCAAGTGATAGTCACTGGATTGATATTAAGAACATCCGTTAGTATCTTATAGAACTAAGGATGATGTCTTAATCCATGGAGAATGAGAACTTGAAGTGACTGGGATCACAGCGGCAAGTTTCCTAATCGATAAAACGACTTTAAGTCGCTAAAAGGTACTATACAGTTTGAATAACGGTACAGTAAGCTGTAAATCTTCCAAGCAGGATGCTGTTACCGAATAAACACCAAATGTGGGTTATTGCTGCTGCTGAGGCAGCAATTGAAGCCATTTGGGTCGACGATAAATCTAATTATATTAGATATAGTTCTGTTAGCAGCTGAGCTAGACGTCAGCAAAAGCTAAAGAATTAATGGCTTCATCAGCGATCCAGATATATACTTCGACTATTCATCTGATTCGTTCAGATCATATATCATGGCGATGTGATGATCGAATAAATTACATCAGACGATAATCATACAAATCCGCTGACGAAAATCTTTCCTCAACAGTTTGAGCGAACCATACATAGTTCGGGTGTAATACACTCGAGTGACTGGCTATAGGCCAAGTGGGAGATTGTTGGACAGTTATGACCCATAGCGTCACTATTTGTACAGATCATGGTGTTGTTGTACAAATTAACTATGTGACAAGGAGATTGCACTCTTATCATTTGTGATTAGATCACCTAGATGTATAAATGATAGGAGGTCCCTATGATTAGTTCCTGGATTGAGATTATATGAGACATTATCAGTCCTCGAAGGATTAATCATTAAATACCCCTAGTCGTAGTATTATAGAGATTGGACATCGATAATGCGGAATAGACTAGTATTATACTTGTGCGCGTTATATGAGATCATAACGGCATAGTTCTCATATATTTGGGAATAGGATACTCATGCAAGTGTGATAGGAGGTTGTGTTTTACCGATTGTACGGAAAACAGCTTCGCTCTGGATAGACCCCTCAGAATTCCATTGGTAGTATGACTATGTGTCTATGGAAGTCCGAATCAGGGTAGGTGTATTTGGTCTTAACCTGAGACTTGCACCGCTAATACTTACGACAATCAATATGCTTTGGTTTTGGTCGTCCAGGGCTTTAACCGGTTCTGTGTACGCCTCTGCTGGGTATATTGAGAATCGTAGTGTATTGGGTGTGATGTCAAGACGGAAGTATCATTCCAGTCATAGTGGAGATGATGTCACGTAGGATACAGAACTAGTTCTCTTTAGTACTGCAGTCATCGAGATGATATGACTAGGTCAAGTTCATCCGATTATAAAGACTAGTTACCAGACATCTGACATGTGCTTCGTATGGGGCAGACACATTCCAGTCCCAGGCCTAGCACGTGACATCCGATACTGGATCGATGTACGCAATACTACGTATACTACACCTGACATAGATTATATATTCCAGTAAGAATATTTCTGGAGAATTGGGTAGGCACGGTGCTTTGCTAGAAGCCAACCATGTCTTGTAAATCGGTAAGCACGTGGTACGAGGTACGCACGTATTCAGATAATCCGATGACCGTATTTACTGCCAACATATCCAGGGATCTCTTGGGTCGCTTCCCAAAGATTCACCGATGACAGTTGATTTAATTAGAATTAATCTGGGATTAATTAAGAGAGAGAATTAATCTGGGATTAATTAAGAGAGAGAAAATTAATCTGGGATTAATTGAGGTATTATTTAATCTGGGATTAAATGTGTTCGGAAGAGAGAGAACGCGATTAATTTGGAATTAATCGGTAAAATAAATTTAATAGTTAAATTTGATTTTTCTATTTTATTTATTCGTATGGGCTAAAATTAATATATCAGATATATTAATATGAATTGGATTTCATTACGAAAATAAAGTCGGACTTTAATATGAACGAACGAATTAATATAGAATTAATTCGTAGACGACATTCGTAATATATTTGCGAGGCATCGTTATTTAATTAAACTAGATTTAATTATTTAGCGATGAGAATTCGTTTAATCGGATTAAACGGATCCGAGCCACGACAAATGTTCGTAGAGAC
Organism: Zanthoxylum bungeanum; assembly: GCA_019454045.1. NCBI lineage: Eukaryota > Viridiplantae > Streptophyta > Magnoliopsida > Sapindales > Rutaceae > Zanthoxylum > Zanthoxylum bungeanum. The sequence continues at coordinate 22,018 of SKCR01035101.1, forward strand.
ATTTGAATTTTGAATTCAAATGTGGGGCCCACTTTAATGTGGTAGTTGGGAGAGTGGTTGGCATTTATGCCATACCATCCACTTTCCAACCACCTTGGAATGGTTTTGGCAAAACCATTTACCCAACCACCTTGTTTAGGTGAAAAGGGTAAATTGGCTTTTACCAAAACCCTTCTCTCTCTCTCATTTGTGTATGCTTCACACAATACAACACTTGAAACAAAGAAAACCCCAATTTATCCTTGCTAGGGGCGTGAGCTTCCTCCCCCTTCTCTTTGATTTTGTTGCAAAATCAACAAAACTAGCACTTCATGGAATCAACTAAGGTGATAGGGAAACCAACTCAAAGCTTGGAATCATCAAAGGAAGGATCTTGGAGATCTTCATTCTAACAACTCAAAGCTTGGAATCATCAAAGGAAGGATCTTGGAAACCAAGTCAAAGCTTGGAATCAACAAAGGAAAGATCTTGGAGATCTTCTTCTTCTCAAAATTTAAAAGCTCAAATCCATTCAATATAAGTAATTCCGCAACTTATAATGAATTTATGAACACATTTTCTTGCTTATTAGATCCTTGGCATGTTCTAGGAATACTAATATTATGGAGCATGCATTTCACAAATGACAGATGAAGAACTGAATGCAGAAATCTTAAAATACATCTGTGAAGAAAATGTGGAACAAGATGTAGGACAAATGGAGGAGCAAATGACCGACCATATTGAAGATCGCGGACGTTCAAGACAAACATCATTTTTTTGGGGAGTACAGATCAAAGATATCACCCAGAGGCTTGACAAAATGGAATTTTCATTCCAAGTCAAGCACCATACAAGACCTCCTGATTTTCTTTCTGGAATTATTGGAACGACAAAGATAAAAAAGGTGGCACAAGCAATAAATGCGACAAAATTATTTTTTCCACCTTACCGTTGGAAGCACCATTCAAAAGTAACGTACACGGGATTGTCTTTAATCAGACATCCAAAACGACGCTGAAACCTCCTTAAAAGATGAACGACAGACACGTCTGGTTGAAGATGAAAATTTAGCGCTAGCAGAGAGGCAACCCATGCAATAATTTTAATTTTATTTTGTGTATAAATGTTGTAGAGTTTTACATTTTATGTGTTATTTTTGCAGGGAAAAATATAGATGAAATATTTTAAGGCAAAGCAAACTAGTGAAAGCGGTATTATCACGAAATAAATTTAACAAAATCACGAGGATAAAAAGTCGATCCAGTAAGACGGCTGAGTAAGGAGTCAACTCTTGGTACGCGTCCTAGTGGATTTATTCGTCGAAAGACTTGATTTTGCCAAAAAAAAATCCCATGTTGCAACACGAAACAACATGCGTGTCGCGACACAAAGGCCAAAACTTGGAACCCTAACCCTAAGGCTCCGCATCACGACAGTAACACTAAAACCAGCAGCCGCCGTATCTGCTCTTCATTTCCAACCTTCATCTTCTTTGTTTTTCTCTGCATTTTCTTCACTCTCCTTCACCCAAAACCCGATTTCACCACCAAATCACACAATCAAACACACCAAATCCACCAAATCATTCATTGTCCCTTTCATTTCCATTGATTTCCCTCGGTTTTCCATATTTTAGTTTACATTTTATCCCAATCGAAACCATTCGTCCATCATATTATAGATCTAGATTTTGAGAAAGAAAAGCTCCACAAATCTGTTCTTCAAGGCAACGATTCACCATTTTCTTCATTCGAATTTGAAGTTCAACATCGTGTTTTGGTAAAATCTTTCTTTAAACTTCATTATTTCTTTAATTTCCGAATATAAAACATAAAAAAAACCAAGAAAATAGAACATTAGTTGTGATTTTGATTTGTTGATTTGGTAAATTTTGTGGGTGAAACTGTGATTTGTGGCTTGAGAATTTTACAGTGAAGTTGTGATTAGTGTGTTTGTGAACTTTGGTTAATTTCGTAGATTTGGGGGCGAAGTGTTACGGAGTTGGAAATTTGAAGTGTTAGATTTAAGTTGGAATTTGGTAAAACTTGAATTTTTATGGGAGACTCTGTCGAATTATTTTGAAAAGTTTAAAACTGAAAAATCGCACCAAAGAGAGCGAGAACCTCAGTGACTACTGAGCCGTATTTTGATGCAACTAAGTTTGTATCGGCAGCCGCTGAAAGGTTTTATGAAAAGGGAATGGGCCAAAAGGTTCCAATTATGGAGAGGGGTTTCGAAATTACCCCGGAAAATTCCCTGAAATTGATAGAGTCATAGCTACCAGGCACTGGCATAAGCTTTACCAGCAGCCCCACCCAGCCTGTATATCTATAGTGCGTGAGTTTTATGCTAATGCATATGAGCATCAGATGTTTAAGGTGATGGTTAGGGGACAACATGTGACATTGATAGAACAATTATTAATAGGTTTTATGGGTTACCATTGCTTAAAAAAGGTATGAATTCTGATATAACTTTAGGACAAAAATATTACTATCTTCTCAACTCCACTTGTGACTATTGTGGGAAACAATTAGTTGATTAATATTTTATTGGCTGTGTATATGGAGAATGGTAAAAATAATCGAAGAATTTACTTATTCGGTAATTTAGAAAGAAATAAAACAACTCTTAACTTGGATAAGAAGTTTCACCTATTTAGTCACTAACTTGTTTATTCTATTTTCTCTTGTCTTTTTGCTTTTGTGTGCATTAGTTTAATTATATCTTTTTGTTTTTATATGACGTTTGTGGGTATCGTTGTTGTAAGCCCTTACGAGACTACAACTCGTCCACTAGGGACACATAGGGGTTTAAAGGCTTGTTGCATACGCTAAATGCAATCATGATCCCTACGAAAGTGGTTTAGTTTAATTTTATTTTAAAGATGTTTATGTTATTTTATCTTGTTGTTTTGCTCGATGACTAGCAAAATGTTAGGTTTGGGGTGTGATAAGTGATAAATGTATCACTATTTCCCACTTATTTGACCTAATATTTTGTATAGTTTCTTGAGTTTTGTGAATATTTTGATGTGTTTTGTGGTATTTTGTAGATAAATAAGGTTTCAATACTCTCAGTAAGTAATTTAGAGCCAAAACAGTGAAAAACGGACAAAAAAGGCAAAATTGTAATTTGGGCGTCGCGATCGCTAACGTGTGCCGAGACACGTGGACCAATCAGAGAAGTTTTTCTAAAATGCATCGTCTGTTAACGTGCGCTGAATCTATTAACGTGTGTCTGCCATGTGTCAACATCACATCAAATCATGCTAATGTGCACCGGACACGTGTCATCATCACATGCTGCCAACAATCATCATCACCACATCATCAATAATGTCAGCATAATAATTCAGTGGTCTCCTCGTCAGCGACACGTCAACACCACGTCATCGCCACATCAGCACAATTATTGAGATAAGCATTCATCCTGCCACGTGTCGCCATCTTCGGAAGCCGCCGAACACGTGTCCTTCTTCAATGGTGCATCGTGACGCAAGAACAATCTTGCGCGTCGCGATGAGTGAAGAAAAAATTTGCCTATAAATAGAGGCCGAAATTTCAGAATTGAATTCATATCTTCTTCTATGTAATTCCTTAAGAATATTAAGAAGATTGTATCTTGTTTGTTTATTTACAGCTTTCAATAATTAATTTTCGCATATGCATTTTCTTGTCTTTACTTTTGAGTCTTTACTTTATGCAATTTACTTTATGCAATAGTACTTTCCTTTCTTTACTTTTCAGTAATGAGGAGGTAACTCCCCCTTGCTGGGGTTAAAGGTAAAGCTTTTATTACTAATATTTAGAGTAATATCCCTTAATTATAATATATAAACTATTTAAAACATGACTTAATGAGGATACCACCTTATGGTCGGTTGGTAATTATTGAAATTGGTTTTAACCTGACTTAATGAGGATACCGCCTGGTTGGTCGGTTGGTAATTAATTATTAATTTGACTTAATCAGGATACCCCCTATATGGCTGGTTGGTAATATCACACAAAGTTTATATATTATAATAAAGGAGATATCTAAAATAGTTGTAATAAAAGTGGATCATCTAACCTCATCATTTTCTTTTATTGTAAATTTACATTTTTAATTTCCAGCATTTACTTTTCAGCAATTACTTTTCAGCAATTACTTTTCCGCCTTTACTTTTCCGCATTTACTTTCCAGCATTTACTTTATGTCTTTTATTTTATTTCTGCATGTTGTGTGTTCGTTTGCATGGTTTATTTTCGTCTAATTTTTTTTCGTTCCTGCATGTTTTATTTTCTGCATTATGTGTGTTTGTGTGTTTTATTTCAAAAAAAACATTTCAAAAAAAAAACGTCCAATGATTTGACTGTTTGTCTTAGTTAAAAAGTTTTAGGAAAAGATAAATGCTAATTTCACTTTTATCCCTATTTTGAACATCATATCTAGGTCAAACTCGTATGCACTAAAACATAGTTTTGTAAGCAGTTAGATAATAAGGAATTAACAAAGTGACTAGTTGAAATAATTGGTGGTTGATGAATGACCGTTTACCTGAGTTTCTGTTTATGTCTACAATTATTTATTATGTGAGGTTTGTAAAAAAAAATTTAAACTAAACCAAGCAAGTACTTAGTAACCGGGTATCTTGCCTTAGTAAGTAGTGATAGTTCACGTCAAACGGAAAAGCTTGTGTTAGTTTAATAAAGCATCCGAGATCCAAGTGATTAAGTCTGTAGGGGTGTTTTAACACCTAGTGTTGGATAACATGACCCATAGCGTCACTATTTGTACAGATCATAGTGTTGTTGTACAAATTAACTATATGACAAGGAAATTGCACTCTCATCATTTGTGATTAGATCACCTTAGATATATAAATGAAGAGAGGTCCATATGATTAGTTCTTGGATTGAGATTATTGAGACAGTATCAGTCCACGAAGGATTAATCATTAAATATCCCTAGCCGGAGTATTATTGAGACTGGACATCGATAATGCGGAATAGGCTAGTATTGCACTTGTGCGCGTTGTGAGGGCACAACGGCATAGTTCTCATATATTTGGGTATTGGATACTCATGCAAGTGCGATAGGAGGTTTTGTTTCACCGATGGTACGGGAAACAGCTTCGCTCTGGATAGACCCCTCGGAATCCATTGGTATTATGACTATGTGTCTATGGGAGTCCGACATCAGGGTAGGTGTGTATGGTCTTAACCTGAGACTTGCACCGCTAATGCTTACGACAATCAATATGCTTTAGTTGAGGTCGTCTAGGACTCTAACTGGTTCTGTGTACGCCAATGCTGGGTATATTGAGAATCGTAGAGTATTGGGTGTGATGTCAAGACGGAAGTATCACTCCAGTCATAGTGGAGATGATGTCACGCAGGATACGGTATTAGTGCTCTTAAGTACTGGCCGGCCATCGGGATATTGACAAGGTCATGTATATCCGATTATAGAGACTAGTTACCAGACATCCGATATGTGCTTCGGACGGGGCAGACACTTATCCAGCCCCAGCCCTAGCACGTGACTATCCGATACTGGGCCGATATACACGATACTTGGTATACTACGCTTGATATAGATCTTAAATATTCTTAGAGAATATGACCGGAGAATTGGATAGACTTCGTGCTTTGCTTGAAGCCGATCTTGTCTCGTAAATCGGTAGAACGTAGTACTTGGTACGTACGTGATTCGGATATTCCGACGACCGTATTTACTGCCGAATTGTCCGGGGATCTCATGGGTCGCTTCCCAATAATCCACAATGACGTATGACTCGCACTCTTGAATAATCTGGGATTATATAGAAGAGAGAGAAAATTAATCTAGGATTAATTACGGAGATATTTTATCTGGGATAATATATCGTCTTAAGAGAGAGAATGATTAATTGGAATTAATCGATAAACTAATATATTCGATATATTAAACGAAATTAGATTTCGACGCGGAATTAAAATTGGATTTTAATTCGGGCGAACGAATTAATTTAGAATTAATTCGTTAGCGATGTGAATAGTGAATTCGCTAGGCGTAATCATTTAATTACGACGCGATGGAAAACTCGCTAATTAGGAATTAGCGAAACCGAGCCCGAGTGTGATTGCGAGCGCATTCGTATTTCGAATTCGAGTGCGGCAACGCAAGTCACATCAAGCGTCAAATCACTCGTCACATCAAGCGTCAAATCAAAAGTCACTTTGAGTGATTGATTGATTGATTGATGGATGTGATTGATTGAGTGATGGACACACAACATGTCACTTTGATAAAGTGAACTGAATAGTTGATGTGTGTGGTTGGAATAGTATAAGTGGTGGGAGTATTTACCATTTATTTATTTGGTAAATGCTTTATAATTTTATGAAAAATATATAAACTCTTTTTGGAAAAGGTTTTACCCAACTCATTAACACATTCTTCTCTTCCTTTTTCTTTCTTCAACCTCACGCCCATTTTGCAGAAAACATCTCACTGGTTTCACACAAAAACCGTGAGCATGAGGGAGGCAAGAGTTGGGTTTTTGTGGAAAAACGCAAGTGCTAGCACACTACGAGATATGCGAAGGTGGTAGGGAGGTTCACCCATGAGTCGGGATTCGTTTGACGCAATCTTGGAGCTCCGTTTATCATCTCAAATTTTGTTTTTGGAGGCAGTGGATGGTCAGTTCAGGCGTGAAAGGCGTGGGCTTTTTGTCTTCATTCGTCTCGAATCGTCTCAACCGATCGATGTGAGTATTCCGCAACTTCGTCGATATGTATTCGCAATGTTTTTCATGCTTATAATCGATCCGGGACCATAATAGAAACCAACAATGGCATCAAGAGCCTAGGTTTGAGCATGAAAATTTTAGGGCTTAAAATGGGTAAATGGTGTTGAGCATGATTTGAATGATTGATTGTTTAAGTATGCTTATAACATGTTGAATTGCATTTGGTGGACCAATTTGTTGAAAATTGATTTGGAATAATTTTCCCCAAAAATGTTACCTTGGCCGAAAGTTTAGGGTTATTGGAAATCTTGGATTTTTTATTTTGATTCATTAGATGAATTAGAATCATTAAGGATGATGTTAATTTAAGGTCATTGGATTGAATTTTGAATTGAACAAAAATCCCCAATTTCCTTAAGGTGGCCGAATGCATTATGCCCTAATGTCTTGGTAATTTTGATTTTGTGACATTGGATGTGTATGAAATCAATTGGATGGTGATTTAATGTCGATTGTGGGTTCGATTGGATTGAAACCAAATCGGACACAAAATCCCTCCTTGGCCGAGAGCTTAAAAGCATGTAATGGGTTTGATTTTTTCATTTATGTGTTGGACATGTGATGATGATAATGAGCATGATTAATTGGACTAATTTCATGTTTTGGAAATATTGATTTGGGGATTAATCATGTAATGCACTTTAGGTAATTAAATTGCGGAATTGGATTCATGTAATTTAGTTATTTAGGCCTTAAATTGGATTTGGGCTTATTATGTTGTAAATGGGCTTATTGGGCTTTGTTGTACAAAGTTGGGTTTAGGCCAAATGGATTGGATCCAATTGGGCCCAAAACCACTACCATAAAGCCCAAATGCAACTTATAAACCTTTAAAGTTTAATTGGGCCTCATGGGCCTAAATTGATTTCTAGGCTTATGGGGTTACTCCTTGATTGGGTTTTGGTTGCCGAAGCCCACGCCTTAAAGAAATTAATTAAGCCCATTAGACTTGAATTGAATTGACGTTGGACGTTAATCGGGCTTTGAGCCCCGAAGCGATTAAATTTGGAATTTAAGTCGTTAAAGGTTTATTAAATAAAGTGTAATATTTAATTTGGAATTGAATAGTGAATTAGTATTAAATACATGTTAAATTGGATTTAATTATGTAGTTTAATTTAATTCAAGAATTCGTACTTTGAGTACTTATTCGCAAAAACGAGTTTGACTCGAGCAAAATCAAATCGTTGTTTGAACATTGGATGATCACATAATTATCAGATTAATTAATTTGATTAGATTGATTGATAGCATGCTTATGTGTGAATACGTGGTTGTGATGAATGAATAATGTATATCGGATGGATATTAGTCGGGTGGGGCAATTTTGGAAATTGTTGTAATAAATTCGATTTATTAAATTGGACCTGCGTGTCCAGCCTTATCACCTTTATTCTCTTTGTATTCTCTTCTCACCTATTCCCCTCAATGTAAATGAGGTTTCTTTAGAAGTGTAGTGTAACGGGTAGAAGTAATACAAGTGCTAGCTTGAGTGAGAAAGGGAGAGATTTGATCTAGGATCAATGTAAAGTATCCATCCGCATATCATTATTATTTATTTTCATACTCGCTTTATTATGTATTTAGAATGCATGTTTAAGGGTGTATGATGATGAGACCTTAACAAAGATAATGAAATTGGTAGCCAATTTGCACGCGAAAAGCCCTCATCAAATATCATGCGTCTTTTCCTTCCATTGAGTGATTCTTGCTCAAGATCCTAGATTGGCATGGGTTGTTGGCCAAAGTCAAGCCCTTGTCCGTCGAAGATGTGCTTGAATCACGAAGCTTTGTTCCATATTGGTGTCTTGTCCAAGTTGTGGTTTGTTGGCCAAAGTCAAGACCACTTTTTGTCCATCGACATTGATTACGAAGCTTCCATGGTCAATGGGTCCGCGCTTGACTGGGATCATCAGGTTTGTTGTGCCAAAGCCAAGGCCTAGTTGATTCAGAGGAAAAAGGTTAGGCTATATATTGGATATATAGGCATATATAAGATATATGTTTCGGACTTGGATGTCCACCTACCGGATCTAGGAGTTGGATGAGATCCAATTGATCTTAGAGATCTACCTAGTTAATTATCATACAATTTGTTGGCCAAAGTCAAGATTGTGTGATATTTAACGGGATCCTAGCCCACTAGGAAACACGGTTTCCCGAGTACTCGACAGAGGGTTAGAGGCTCGACGAAAAATAGTGGGAGGCAAGAATTGAATTTGCAATATTCGTTCAATTACTCGCCATACGCGCTCAAACAAATATCACTCGTCAAATATCTTAAAAGTATTAGTTGGACTAATATTTAATGTTGTTTTAATAAAACAGTTGGACTGTATTATAGTTGATTATATATAATTGGATTATATTAATCAATATATTTGAATTAATTAATTTCAGTTTACAGTTGATTTTATAATTGGATTATAGTAATCAATGTAATTGAGGTTAATTAATTTGGATTATATTTGATTATATAGTTGGACTATTATAATCATTATAATATATATAGTACCACTAATCGTTGATTAAATAGTTGGACTATTGTAATCAAGATAAAATTGAAAAGTTGGATATTTAAAATATAATCTGGGATTAAAATATTTTAAATGATTTAATTTTCAAATTGGGAATAAATAATAGGTTACTTTATTTGATAAAATAACTTATTATACCTTAAGCCAAAAATTAAGCAAATAGTAGAGCATAAAATCTTTAGAAGATTTATGTGATGATGACTTTAGTGCTTAATTAATATACTTGTCATAAATCTAATCTTTAGATTTAAAAGTATTAAAATTGCAATAATAATTCTTGGAGAATTAATTGACTAATCTAGAGGTGAAAAGTCAAAGTTTGCAATTGGGCATGTTGCACGAGGTGCACATCGTTTCAATATTCTAAAAACCCAAGGCTTGGCCTAAGGTTCTTGAAATATTGAAAAGGATAATTGACATATCCCAAAGTGACTACCATTTGATATGGCAGACACGAAGGAATTAAAGAAAGGGCAAGGCTCTTACTTTAAAAATGATTGTCAAAGTTATGTTCACTACTAGTATTGAAATTAGATTTTAAATACTTAGTGTGAAACATAAAATATATGTATTAATGTTCAGAATCTGCTTTGAGCAGGATACTGACTTCAAGCTGAGATTGCTCTGCGAATCGGAAACGGGACGAAAGTCGCTGTTTCAACCGTAGATACCTAAGTTTAGGAACTACCCTTCGGGTGTGTACTTAAATTAGGAACTGTTATAATGTAACTAGTTTGACTAGAGACATTATCTCTATATCAGTGTTTAATCCATTGTGGATAAACCTTTATATTCTAGAACACTAAGTGTTTCATTATATAAAGATGATACTGAGATAAACACATTAGATGTGAATAACAGAATTTATATTTTGAATATAATTAAAATCTCAATACATATAAAATGACAAATAAATAGCTCAAATTGATTTGATCAATAGAGACTTATTTGTGGAATTGTTGTCTGGGACACAATTAAACAAGATTCGTATATCCGCACTTTTGAAGAGTGGGTACTAGGACTGATTTGACTATTCAAATAAAGTCTACGAATCTAGTTTGTTAGGTAAAGTACCTAAAACACTGTTTACTTGGTAATAGTGTAAGTGCCATCGATCTGTTAGCCCTATTCATGGTGAAGTTAGTGGGCCCATATCTAGCTAGGCTAGATGTGAACATGAATATTTCGTGACCTTAACGGATGTAACATCACGTTATGGTTATGTGTTTCTTTTGAAGAACACAGATCAGAAACTATTAGAGTTTCGACACGAAGTTGTGGTTTGTTGGCCAAAGTCAAGACCACTTTTTGTCCATCGACATTGATTACGAAGCTTCCATGGTCAATGGGTCCGCGCTTGACTGGGATCATCAGGTTTGTTGTGCCAAAGCCAAGGCCTAGTTGATTCAGAGGAAAAAGGTTAGGCTATATATTGGATATATAGGCATATATAAGAATATGTTTCGGACTTGGATGTCCTCCTACCGGATCTAGGAGTTGGATGAGATCCAATTGATCTTAGAGATCTACCTAGTTAATTATCATACAATTTGTTGGCCAAAGTCAAGATTGTGTGATATTTAACGGGATCCTAGCCACTAGGAAACACGGTTTCCCGAGTACTCGACAGAGGGTTAGAGGCTCGACGAAAAATAGTGGGAGGCAAGAATTGAATTTGCAATATTCGTTCAATTACTCGCCATACGCGCTCAAACAAATATCACTCGTCAAATATCTTAAAAGTATTAGTTGGACTAATATTTAATGTTGTTTTAATAAAACAGTTGGACTGTATTATAGTTGATTATATATAATTGGATTATATTAATCAATATATTTGAATTAATTAATTTCAGTTTACAGTTGATTTTATAATTGGATTATAGTAATCAATGTAATTGAGGTTAATGAATTTGGATTATATTTGATTATATAGTTGGACTATTATAATCATTATAATATATATAGTACCACTAATCGTTGATTAAATAGTTGGACTATTGTAATCAAGATAAAATTGAAAAGTTGGATATTTAAAATATAATCTGGGATTAAAATATTTTAAATGATTTAATTTTCAAATTGGGAATAAATAATAGGTTACTTTATTTGATAAAATAACTTATTATACCTTAAGCCAATAATTAAGCAAATAGTAGAGCATAAAATCTTTGAAGATTTATGTGATGATGACTTTAGTGCTTAATTAATATACTTATCATAAATCTATCTTTAGATTTAAAAGTATTAAAATTGCAATAAATAATTCTTGGAGAATTAATTGACTTATCTAGAGGTGAAAAGTCAAAGTTTGCAATTGGGCATGTTGCACGAGGTGCACATCGTTTCAATATTCTAAAAACCCAAGGCTTGGCCTAAGGTTCTTGAAATATTGAAAAAGGATAATTGACATATCCCAAAGTAACTACCATTTGATATGGCAGACACGAAGGAATTAAGAAAGGGCAAGGCTCTTACTTTAAAAATGATTGTCAAAGTTATGTTCACTACTAGTATTGAAATTAGATTTTAAATACTTAGTGTGAAACATAAAATATATGTATTAATGTTCAGAATCTGCTTTGAGCAGGATACTGACTTCAAGCTGAGATTGCTCTGCGAATCGGAAACGGGACGAAAGTCGCTGTTTCAACCGTAGATACCTAAGTTTAGGAACTACCCTTCGGGGTGTACTTAAATTAGGAACTGTTATAATGTAACTAGTTTGACTAGAGACATTATCTCTATATCAGTGTTTAATCCATTGTGGATAAACCTTTATATTCTAGAACACTAAGTGTTTCATTATATAAAGATGATACTGAGATAAACACATTAGATGTGAATAACAGAATTTATATTTTGAATAAATTAAAATCTCAATACATATAAAATGAAAAATAAATAGCTCAAATTGATTTGATCAATAGAGACTTATTTGTGGAATTGTTGTCTGGGACACAATTAAACAAGATTCGTATATCCGCACTTTTGAAGAGTGGGTACTAGGACTGATTTGACTATTCAAATAAAGTCTACGAATCTAGTTTGTTAGGTAAGTACCTAAAACACTGTTTACTTGGTAATAGTGTAAGTGCCATCGATCTGTTAGCCCTATTCATGGTGAAGTTAGTGGGCCCATATCTAGCTAGGCTAGATGTGAACATGAATATTTCGTGACCTTAACGGATGTAACATCACGTTATGGTTATGTGTTTCTTTTGAAGAACACAGATCAGAAACTATTAGAGTTTCGACACGAGTAGATAAACAGATCGGCTATAGTATTATACCGTCACGGTAAGACCGTAATGGAAAATACTTAAGCAATAAGTTTCAAACATACATGAAAGAGTATAGTATTCTTTCAGATGAGGACTCCTCCCGAGACACGTCAGTTAGACGGTGTGTCCGAACGAAAACCAAATTTTTTTGGACATGATAAGGTTTATCACGAGTCGCTCTGAGCTATCATTTCCTTCAACAGGATATGTATTAACAGTGCAAAAATTATTTAGAATAAGGTTCCATATAAATCTGTTTGACAAATATCATATATAGGATATGAACAGGAAAGAAACAGGGTTTCATTCCTAATAATTGGGTATGCCGGCATAACGTTTGGATGATACCAAACTAAGAACCCAAATTGGATAAGTGCCAATAATAGGTTATCCTACGGGAAACCATAAGTATAGTACTTATAAATCTCACATGGGAACAATATGATTGTTGCTCACCATGCAGTTTTCCTGAGAGGAACACGATATGCAGTGGTTAGTGGGAGAAAGTGATACTCGATGAAAATCGGAGTAATACTATTCAAGGCACGAAGTCCTTAATGGAACACAAACAGTTCATCAATGATGAATCTGTACCATTAATCTTCGAATACACAAGAACCGCGTAGATCGGAGAGAATCAGGAAACAACCTAGGGTATGGGTTTCTGATCTCACCTCATGAAGATGTAAATCTTATGAAGGTATATCAACCGACTACGTTACAAGGAAGTGATACAAGGTATCGACTTCCTATTATGGCAAAGTGCCATGAGTCCGAAATGGATTCCATGTATAACAACTATTTTGGATACTAGTTGTTGTACCACAAGGCATTGTGCCTATTGGTACAGTAAACGTCTTCAAGGAAGACATACATGGATGGCAACATACCAACGTACAAAGCTAGACTTTTGACGGAAAGGTATCGTTATCAACATTGTGTTGATTACGGTTCAACCTTTTACCTGTTGCCATGGTAAATCCATTTTGATGATGCTTGTTGATACTGCATATTCCATCTATGAAATGTGTCAGTTAATGATCAAATCGCTTTCCTGAAAAGGAAACCTCTTGGAGGATGCTTACAACATCCTGACGATTTTGTATAACCGACAAACAAGGTTTGCGGGTTATTCGATCCATGTTTGGATTGAAGCAAGCATAAGGTTCTTGGAACTGTCGTTTTGAAATAATCATAATGGTTAATGATTTGGTTCAAAACGAAATGATTCTTGTGTATATAAGGAGGTTAGTGGGAGCGCACTGACAAGGAAATTCCCATAAAGCAATTGGTGAAAGCTTGGCTTTCATAGAAATTCTCCGTAGAATTCTGGAGAGTAACAACCTTTATTCAAGGAATCGTAGAGTATTGGGTGTGATGTCAAGACGGAAGTATCACTCCAGTCATAGTGGAGATGATGTCACGCAGGATACGGTATTAGTGCTCTTAAGTGCTGGCCGACCATCGGGATATTATGACAAGGTCATGTATATCCGATTATAGAGACTAGTTACCAGACATCCGATATGTGCTTCGGACGGGGCAGACACTTATCCAGCCCCAGCCCTAGCACGTGACTATCCGATACTGGGCCGATATACACGATACTTGGTATACTACGCTTGATATAGATCTTAAATATTCTTAGAGAATATGACCGGAGAATTGGATAGACTTCGTGCTTTGCTAGAAGCCGATCATGTCTCGTAAATCGGTAGAACGTAGTACTTGGTACGTACGTGATTCGGATATTCCGACGACCGTATTTACTGCCGAATTGTCCGGGGATCTCATGGGTCGCTTCCCAATAATCCACCGATGACGTATGACTCGCACTCTTGAATAATCTGGGATTATATAGAAGAGAGAGAAAATTAATCTAGGATTAATTACGGAGATATTTTATCTGGGATAATATATCGTCTAAGAGAGAGAATGATTAATTTGGAATTAATCGATAAACTATATATTCGATATATTAAACGAAATTAGATTTCGACGCGGAATTAAAATTGGATTTTAATTCCGGGCGAACGAATTAATTTAGAATTAATTCGTTAGCGACGTGAATAGTGAATTCGCTAGGCGTAATCATTTAATTACGACGCGACGGAAAACTCGCTAATTAGGAATTAGCGAAACCGAGCCCGAGTGTGATTGCGAGCGCATTCGTATTTCGAATTCGAGTGCGGCAACGCAAGTCACATCAAGCGTCAAATCACTCGTCACATCAAGCGTCAAATCAAAAGTCACTTTGAGTGATTGATTGATTGATTGATGGATGTGATTGATTGAGTGATGGACACACAACATGTCACTTTGATAAAGTGAAATGAATAGTTGATGTGTGTGGTTGGAATAGTGTAAGTTGGTGGGAGTATTTACCATTTTATTTATTTGGTAAATGCTTTATAATTTTATGAAAAATATATAAACTCTTTTTGGAAAAGGTTTTACCAACTAATTAACACATTCTTCTCTCTCATTTTCTTTCTTCACACTCACGCCCATTTTGGGCAGAAAATACTCACTGGTTTCACACAAAACCGTGAGCATGAGGGAGGCAAGAGTGGGTTTTTGTGGCAAAAACCGCAAGTGCTAGCACACTACGAGATATGCGAAGGTGGTAGGGAGGTTCACCCATGAGTCAGGATCGTTTGACGCAATCTTGGAGCTCCGTTTATCATCTCAAATTTCTGTTTTTGGAGGCAGTGGACTGGTCAGTTCAGGCGTGAAAGGCAGTGGGCTTTTTGGCTTCATTCGTCTCCGAATCGTCTCAACCGATCGATGTGAGTATTCCGTAACTTCGTCGATATGTATTCGTAATGTTTTTCATGCTTATAATCGATCCGGGACCATAATAGAAACCAACACCTAGTGCCCCTAAAGCCATCTGGTTTGGGAGTCACTGGCCTAAAGCTCGCTTCATGGATTGAAGATGTTGTATATAAATAAAAAAAAATCACATACCTCACTTACGCTGATTGTAGTAGACATAACAATTTTAGATACTCAGGTTGGTTTAACCCATTAGCTATTGAGAATTGAAACGAAACCACCTAGTTGATAACTTATAGTCGAAGCTGTTTGCAGAATTATTCACACACACACTTTGAGTCTGATTTAGATATTTTTTTCAAAGGAAAGGATTTTAGTTGAAGTATGCATTTTAAAGGTTCCTCTAACTTTGATGCTAGACATTCTCTGAGGACGTTATTTATATATCTATTTAATTATTTTCTTTTCTTTTCTCTTGTGTCTTTTTTCTTTTGTGTGTATTAGTTTTGCTTTTGTGTGCATTAGTTTCACGTTTGTGGGTATCGTCGCTATAAACCCTCACAAGACTACAACTCGTCAACTAGGGACACCTAGGGGTTTAAAGGCTTGTTGCATACGCTAAATGCAATCGTGATCCCTATGAAAGTGGCTTAGTTTAATTTTAAAAATGTTTATGATATTTTATTTTATTGTTTTGCTCGAGGACTAGCAAAATGTTAGGTTTGGGGGTGTGATGAGTGGTAATTATATCACAATTTCCCACTCATTTGACCTAATATTTTATAGAGTTTTTTGGGTTTTGTGAATGTTTTGATGTGTTTTGTGTTGTTTTGCAGATAAATAAAGTTTGGGAAGCATTGGAAGCAATTCAGTGTCAAAATATTGAAAAATGGACAAAAAGGGCAAAATGGTAATTAGGGTGTCGCGACGCGCAGCAACACCTGTGTCGCGACCGCTAACGTGCACCGTGTTCTATTAAAATGCACCGGGACACGGGTCAAAATCAGAGAATTCTGCTAACATGCGCCTTTGCTAACGTGCTTTTGTGTGTATTAGTTTTGTGTGTATTAGTTTTGCTTTTGTGTGCATTAGTTTCACGTTTGTGGGTATCGTCGCTATAAACCCTCACAAGACTACAACTCGTCAACTAGGGACATCTAGGGGTTTAAAGGCTTGTTGCATACGCTAAATGCAATCGTGATCCCTACGAAAGTGGCTTAGTTTAATTTTAAAAATGTTTATGATATTTTATTTTATTGTTTTGCTCGAGGACTAGCAAAATGTTAGGTTTGGGGGTGTGATGAGTGGTAATTATATCACAATTTCCCACTCATTTGACCTAATATTTTATAGAGTTTTTCGGGTTTTGTGAATGTTTTGATGTGTTTTGTGTTGTTTTGCAGATAAATAAAGTTTGGGAAGCATTGGAAGCAATTCAGTGTCAAAACAGTGAAAAATGGAGAAAAAGGGCAAAAATTGTAATTTGGGTGTCGCGACGCGCAGCAACACCTGTGTCGCGACCGCTAACGTGCACCGTGTTCTATTAAAATGCACCGGGACACGTGTCAAAATCACAGAATTCTGCTAACATGCGCCTTTGCTAACGTGCGCCTTCCACCTGTCATCATCACAGCAGATCTGTTAACGTGCACCGTGCCACATGTCATCATCACATGCTGCCGACAAACCGCGTGCCACATGTCATCATCAAATTGGACCACATTCATCGCGTGCCATATGTCAGCCATGTGTCATCTACGTGTATGACACGTGACAGCCACATCAGCCGTATGCCGAGTCATTCATTCATGTGTCAGCCACGTCACCATCCGCAAATCATCTTCTGGCCACGTCTCAACACCTCATTGGACCGAAAAAACCGCGTGCCACGTGTCAGCATTCTATTAGGCCGACAGATTCCGTGTGCCATGTAAGCAAGTCAACAAAGCAAGCCGCGTTTGACTAGTCAACGTGTCGGC
Source organism: Zanthoxylum bungeanum (assembly GCA_019454045.1). Classification (NCBI taxonomy): domain Eukaryota; kingdom Viridiplantae; phylum Streptophyta; class Magnoliopsida; order Sapindales; family Rutaceae; genus Zanthoxylum; species Zanthoxylum bungeanum. The sequence continues at coordinate 39,356 of SKCR01035101.1, forward strand.
GCGTCGCGACGTGCAGACCTTTGCGCGTCGTGACGCTGTCTCGTCCAGAATGTCTATAAATTGAGCTCAATTCCATTTCATTTTCCTAATGCTTTCCTTAGGTTTTTAATAGACTTTAAAGATTGCATCTTGTTTGTAATTAATATTTTTATTATGTATTTTTATTTTTAGTAATTTTAATTTCAGTATTTTTATTTTCTTTTATATTTTGTAGTTAAATTTCCGCTGGGGAAATGGTGAAATATTTAATATGATTAACTAGACATCCGATATGTACTTCGGACGGGGCAGACACTTATCCAGCCCCAGCCCTAGCACGTGACTATCCGATACTGGGCCGATATACACGATACTTGGTATACTACGCTTGATATAGATCTTAAATATTCTTAGAGAATATGACCGGAGAATTGGATAGACTTCGTGTTTTGCTAGAAGCCGATCTTGTCTCGTAAATCGGTAGAACGTAGTACTTGGTACGTACGTGATTCGGATATTCCGACGACCGTATTTACTGCCGAATTATCTGGGGATCTCATGGGTCGCTTCCCGATAATCCACCGATGACGCACAACTCGCACTCTTGAATAATCTGGGATTATATAGAAGAGAGAGAAAATTAATCTAGGATTAATTACGGAGATATTTTATCTAGGATAAAATATCGTCTAGAGAGAGATAACGATTAATTTGGAATTAATCGGTAAATTAATATTTCGATATATTAAACGAAATTGGATTTCGACGCGGAATTAAAATTGGATTTTAATTCGGGCGAACGAATTAATTTAGAATTAATTCGTTAGCGACATGAATAGTGAATTTGCTAGGCGTAATCATCTAATTACGACGCGACGGAAAAACCGTTAATTTGGAATTAACGAACCCGAGCCCGAGTGTGATTGCGAGCGCATTCGTATTTCGAATTCGAGTGCGGCAACGCAAGTCACATCAAGCGTCAAATCATTCGTCACATCAAGCGTCAAATCAAATGTCACTTTGAGTGATGTGATGATTGATGTGATTGATTGATTGATTGAAAAGACAACTAGTCACTTTGAGTGATGGTAGTTGTTGGAATAGTTGATGGTTGTTGGAAAGGTTGATTTGCTTTTTGTATTTGACTTTTGAAGGGCAAATAATTGGTAAATCAAATTATTATTTTTTGAAAATATATAAGTGTATTAGATACACTTTTCAAACTAATTCAACATAATTCTCTCTCTCCATTCTCTCCCTCCTCTCACGCCCTTGGAGGGCTGTTTCTGCTTCTATTCTTGGCAGTGAACTGCCGTGGAAGTGGAGCAAAATGGGAAGCTTAGAGTGTGATTTTATGGTAAAATCACAAGTGCTAGCACACTTACGAGTCTTGCGAAGGTGGTAGGGAGGTTCACCCATGAGTCGGGATTCGTTTGACGCAATCTTGGAGCTCCGTTTGTCATCTCAAATTTCTGTTTTTGGAGGCAGTGGACTGGTCAGTTCAGGCGTGAAAGGCAGTGGGCTTTTTGCTTCATTCGTCTCCAAATCGTCTCAACCGATCGATATGAGTATTCCGCACTTCGTCGATATGTATTCGCAATGTTTTTCATGCTTATAATCGATCCGGGACCTTAATAGAAACCAACAATGGCATCAAGAGCCTAGGTTTGAGCATGAAAATTTTAGGGCTTAAAATTTGGGTAAACTTGTTTTGAGCATGATTTGAATGAATTGAATGTTTGAGTATGCTTATAACATGTTTAATTAGTGATTGATTGGATAAATTTAATGAAATAATGATTGGATCAATTTTCCCCAAAAATTCATCTTGGCCGAATGTATTGTGTTTTTGGAATTCTTGGAATTTTTCATTTTGATTCATTGGATGAGTTGTAATGATGTTGGATGATGTTAATTTAAGATTGAATTGGATTTAATTTGAATTGAACAAAATCCCCAAAATGCTTATGGAGGCCGAATGGTATAATGCCCTAATATCTTGGTAATTTTGATTGGATGTGTATGAAATCAAATGGATGTTGATTTAATGTCGATTGTGGGTTCGATTGGATTGAAACCAAATCGGACACAAAATCCCTCCTTGGCCGAGAGCTTAAAAAGCATGTAATGGGTTTGATTTTTTCATTTATGTGTTGGACATGTAATGATGATAATGAGCATGATTAATTGGACTAATTTCATGTTTTGGAAATATTGATTTGGGTGATTAATCATGTAATGCACTTTAGGTAATTAAATTGCGGAATTGGATTCATGTAATTTAGTTATTTAGGCCTTAAATTGGATTTGGGCTTCTAATGTTGTAATTGGGCTAATTCGGCTTGATTTTATCAAGTTGGGTTTAGGCCAAATGGATTGGATCCAATTGGGCCCAAAACCACTACCATAAAGCCCAAATGCAACTTATAAACCTTTAAAGTTTAATTGGGCCTAATGGGCCTAAATTGATTTCTGGGCTTATGGGGTTACTCCTTGATTGGGTTTTGGTTGCCGAAGCCCACGCCTTAAAGAAATTAATTAAAGCCCATTAGACTTGAATTGAATTGACGTTGGACGTTAATCAGGCTTTGAGTCCCGACGCGGTTAAATTTGGAATTTAAGTCGTTAAAGGTTTATTAAATAAAGTGTAATATTCAATTTGGAATTGAATAGTGAATTAGTATTAAATATATGTTAATTGGATTTATTATGTAGTTTAATTTATTCAAGAATTCGTACTTTGAGTACTTATTCGCAAAAACGAGTTTGACTCGAGCAAAATCAAATCGTTGTTTGAACATTGGATGATCACATAATTATCAGATTAATAATTTTGATTGATTGATATAGCATGCTTATGTGTGATATATGGTTGTGATGAATGAATAATGTATATCGGAATGGATATTAGTTGGTGGGGGGATGGGGCAATTTTGGAAATTGTTGTAATAAATTCGATTTATTAAATTGGACCTGCGTGTCCAGCCTTATCACCTTTATTCTCTTTGTATTCTCTTCTCACCTATTCCCCTCAATGTAAATGAGGTTTCTTTAAAGTGTCGTGTCTAACGGTAGAAGTAATACAAGTGCTAGCTTGCGTAAGAAAGGGAGAGA
>SKCR01035102.1:0-42917 GCA_019454045.1 Zanthoxylum bungeanum
GTCTTTTGGTCCTCTGCCTCGTAATTGGCCCTTCTGGTACTTGTAATGGGTCTTTTGCTTTGTTGTCGGCCTCGATCATGTCATCCCCTCCCTCTTGAAAAGGATTCGACCTCGAATTTGTACCTGCATCAAAAGGAGTTAAGTCATAAACATTAAATGTAGCAGACACATTATACTTACCTTGTAAATCCAGCTTGTATGCATTGTCATTAATCTGTTCCAAGACTTGAAATGGACCATCCCCTCTCGGTTGTAGCTTAGATTTACGTTGTTCAAGAAATCTCTCCTTGCGCATGTGTACCCAAAGCTCGCTAACCCATGAAAGCTTCGGACTTCTGTCACTGTAGTTGGTGTAGGCCAATCCTGAATTGCCTTTACCTTCTCCACATCTACCTCGATGCCATCTACACTCACAACAAAGCCAAGAAAAACAATTCTATCCATGCAAAATGTGCATTTGTCAGAGTTAGCATACAATTGTTCTTTTCGTAAAACATCAAGTACATGCTCCAAATGCATTACATGCTCATCTACTGTTTTACTATAAACTAAGATGTCATCAAAGTAAACCACAACAAACTTACCTAAAAATGCACGCATAACATGATTCATCAATCTCATAAATGTGCTAGGTGCGTTTGAGAGACCAAATGGCATAACTAACCATTCATACAAGCCATACTTAGTCTTAAATGCAGTTTTCCACTCATCTCCCTCTCTCATGCGAATTTGATGGTATCCACTCTTTAAATCAATCTTACTAAAAATTTTGGAACCATGCAATTCATCCAACATGTCATCTAGCCTAGGAATGGGGTGACGATACTTTACCGTAATATTGTTGATAGCTCGGCAGTCAACGCACATACGCCACGTCCCATCTTTCTTAGGAACTAGAAGCACTGGTACTGCACAAGGACTCATGCTTTCCCTTACATATTCCTTGTCCATCAACTCCCGTACTTGCCTTTGTAGCTCCTTTGTCTCCTCGGGATTGCTCCTATAAGCCGGTCTGTTAGGAATGACTGCTCCAGGTATGAAGTCTATCTGGTGCTCAATACCTCTAATGGGTGGAAGCCCACTAGGTATGTCCTCTGTGAGTACGTCACTGTAATCCTGCAAAAGAGATGAAATAGACACAGGAAGCAAAGGGTCAGCGTTAGTAAAATAAATATGAGGCTCCTTATAGACTAACAATAGCATGAGCTTGCTAGCCTGAACGCTTTTCTCGCTTCACCCTCACCCATGTAGAAACTCTTTTTAACTCTCCCTTTTGTTTCCCTCTCACGTTCACTCACACTCCCCTTGGGAACTCCCACGGCCTTGGCCTTATTTTTATCACCAGATACACCACTTTCACTAGTCTCACCCAAGGTGGTGTTTCCTTTCGCTCTCTCTTTGTCACGCTCAAGTTGCAACTTAACCTGATCGTCATGGACTTGTGCAGGTGTAAGTGGATATAATGTAATGGGTTTTCCCTTATGCTGGAAAGAGTACTTGTTCTTGAACCCATCATGAATAACCTTCTTATCAAACTGCCACGGCCTGCCCAAAAGAATATGTCATGCATGCATCGAAATCACATCACATAGGACATCATCTGTGTATGGCCCAATGGTAAAGCTCAACAATACCTGCTTTGTCACACTTATTCCCCCACAATCATTTAAGCACTGCAACTTGTAAGGCTTCGGGTGTCTCAAGCAACTCAACCCCAATCGCTCAATCAAAGCTGTGCTAGCAACATTAGTACAACTGCCCCCATCTATGATCATACTACACCCCTTGCCATTCACACGGCACCTAGTATGGAATATATTCTCTCTCTGCTGCACACTCTCATCCTCTACAACATGTGCACTCAAAGCACGCTTGACAACTAAGGATAAGTTATCCAGCGGGTATGCAGCTCCCTCATGGTCACTAGCATCCTCCAACTCTGGCATCTCCTCCTCGACCTCACTATCAGTAGAGTACACCTCCACTGTTTTTATCAATCACTAAGGTACGCCTATTGGGACATTGTGAAGCATAGTGTCCCATGCCCAACACTTGAAACACTTGACATCTTTAGTTCTAGCAGCTGCACCCTCAGGTTTTGGTCTAGTTTTGCTCGGTTCCGCAGCCTCTTTACCCTTGGCACTAGGTTCGGCCCTAGGCTTATTAAAGCCTCCACTGAATTCGCCTCTAGGCTTGTCAAAGCCTCCATCTCGCTTCTCATTCGGAACCCATTTCCCTTTCCATGTAGAAGTAGCCTGAGTACCAAATCTGGATGTTGACTTTTTCTTGAGTTGCCTTTCTATCTTGATAGCCATGTGAAGCATATCCTCCAAATCAACATAATGATGTAACTCCACCATGTTTGCAATCTTTTCAAGCCCCCTAGAAACCGTGCCATAGTAGCTTCTGCATCCTCAACTACATTTGCCCTGATCATGGCAACTTCCATCTCTGTGTAATAGTCCTCAACACTTTTGGTCCCCTGATACAGATGTTGTAGTTTCTGATACAACTCCCTATAGTAATGGCTGGGTATAAATCTCTTTCTCATGAGACCCCTAAGTTCTGCCCATGTCTGAACCGGTCTCTCATAGTTTCTCCTCCGAGTAGAGACAAGCTGATCCCACCAAATCATAGCATAATCGGTAAACTCAATTGCTGCCAGACTGATCTTCTTCTCGTCTGAGTAGTGATGACAGTTGAAAATCAATTCTATTTTCTTTTCCCATTCCAAATAAGCTTCAGGATCATTCTTGCCTTGGAAAGTTGGTATCTTGATCTTGATGCTACCTATGTCACCATCTACATCTCCTCGCCTACCATATCCTCTCCGATCATAATCCCCTCTTCTGGCATCAAATGCACCCCTATCATCAAACCGTCTATCCCTCCTATCATTCCTCCTATCAAACCTCCTATTAGGCCTCCTATCATGCCCAGGCTGAAATCTCTCCTCCACATCATCAAAACCATCAGAATCATCAAACTCATTTTCAGCTTCCTCTTCATCTGGTGGTACATACTGTGGTGGTACACGGCGAGGTGGCGCATTGTGAGGTGGTGGCACATTCTGAGGTGGTGGTACTCTGGGACCGCTACCAGTTTGAATACTCTCTACACTCTTGGACAATCTCTCCAAAGCAGTATTCATATTCTCCATCATATCTGTAAATTTCCTATCCAATGCCTCAAGCTTTTCATCAGTAGTTAGACCTGCCATCTCAACACTAAACAAACAGATTAGAAATAACAGGAAAGTAAAGCAAATATCTAAATCCTCATAATCTCACGTGTTTACACTCGAATGATATCACTCCACTCGTGTTTGCACTCTATTGGCTTTTACCCGATACTGTGCTCACAATCACTGCCTTTTACCACTCTTGAGTTCGTCCTCAATTCAAATGTGAATCACACTCTATCCAAGAATACAAACCAAATGTAGTCCTCAAGCCAGCATGAAACACAAAGGTCTAATAATAATATATAGGACAGGTGGAAACAAAATACGAACAGGAATAGCAACGACGAAGACTCAATCAATAATACTTAAACTAGAGTATTAGAAATAAGGAGTAAACAATTAGCACAATGGAAAAAAAATAAGCATGCAAATTCACGGTCGTATGCAATTTCGGTAGAAAATTTGGCACCGCTATAGAAATTTTGATGGAATACCCTCCACGGGCACCTAAATGATAATATGGAACAAACTAAATTCAACCAAAAAATTTCACTTTTTACTCTTTTTTTTTCCGCTCAAGTGATCACTATCACTCAAGTGTTTTTTTTTTTTTTTTTTTTTTTTTTTTGCCCAAGTGATCACTATCACTCAAGTCCCTTTTTCTTTTCTCTTTTTTTTTTTTTTTTTGATAACGTCAGATGTTAAATGTGGTTCTGATTTCAGGTTGATTTAGGTTCTGATTTCAGAGGCTGGTTTTCAAAGCCTGATTTCAGAGTCTGATGATGGTCTGAATCTAAGGTCTGAATTCAGAGGCTGCTGGTCAGTGTCTGATTTCAGAGTCGAATAAGGGTCTGATTTCAGGGTCTGAATTCAGAGGCTAATTTTCAGAGGTTACTGGTCAGAGTCTGATTTCAGGGTCTAATTTTCAGAGGTTACTGGTCAGGGTCTGATTTCAGAGGCTACTGGTCTGGGTCTGATTTCAGAGGCTACTGGTCTGGGTCTGATTTCATAGGTTAAGTTTCAGGGTCTGATCTCAGAGTCTGATTCAATGGTTAAGTTTCAAGGTCTGAACTCAGAGTCTGATTTCAGAGGCAGATTTCAAAGGTTACGTTTTAGGTCTGATTTCACACTTCACTAGGGTTTAGAGACAAAACACACAGCCGCCAAGAACATGCTTATTTCTTAAACATATGCTAAAGAACAAAATGACTATGACGAACTGATATGAAGAACAGAATAGAAGCCCAGAACTGGAAAAGTGATGAAGATGAACTGATATGCAACTGGAATGAACTGATATGCAGAACACACCAATAACAGATCCAGAAATAAACAAAACAAAAAACTGAATCAAGAACCAACAAGGAGAAAACGAAAATAACAAAGAACAAACACACCAAAAACAGATCTAGAAATAAACAAAACAAAAAAAACAGAAACAAGATCCAACAAGAACTGAAACGAAAATAACAAAGAACAAGAGAAAAGAATCAAACAAAAGGAAAGATAGAAAAATCAGACCTTGGAAACCTGAGCTCTAGATACCAAATGACAAGGAACCCACTTGGATTCGAAATCCAAGCAAACCCCAAGCAACGGACAGAACCCCAAGAACCGCGAAATGATTTTATAGAAACAAAACCGTTCCAAGGCCACAAAGAAGACCCACAAAGAACTTGCCTTGAGAACCTTTAAGATGAATCCTTGTAGTGTTTTGCTAGCAATGGAGACGCCACTAAGTGTGCCAAACTTAGATAAGTCGATTCAAACTTGAAAAGGGGAATCCCTCCCTTACATTAATTCGGCCATAGCCATAGCCAAAGCTTTAAGCTTTTTGAGTTTACAAATTCGTTGGTTCCTCAAATGAAGAAGAAAGTAAGCTTAAATATTGTTACAAAAAGAAACCCTAAAGGCATAAAGACAATAATGCCCCTAAAAACGATATTACACAAATATCAAGTCTTTAAGTCTTTAAAAGCCTAGAAAGCTTTATTCTAAACTGATTTGGGCCAAGTGAAATGGCTTTGGGCCCTTTCCATCGAAGCCCACATGCGCCTCTATTTGTTGGTTGCAGTCGGCCATAAAACTCTGAACTAATCCCGCCATTGCTTCTCTGAGTCTTTTGGTCCTCTGCCTCGTAATTGGCCCTTCTGGTACTTGTAATGCGTCATTTGGTTGTTGTCTGCCTGGATCATGTCACAAACCCAATCTCCAGGCTAAAATACCACACGCTTTCTTCCCTTATTAGCATGAGAAGCATATTGCTCATTCTTTCGTTGTATTCACTCTCTTACTTTCTCATGTATATGCTTCACCAAATCGGCTTTCCTTTTTCCATCTAGCCTGCATGCTCATCAACAGGAAAAAGGTAACAAATCTAATGGAGTTAGTGGCTAAAAACCATAAACAATTTCAAATGGTGAGTAAGATGTAGAGGAATGAATACTACGATTATATGCAAATTCAACAAAAGGCAAACAATCCTACCAGGTTTTTAAGTTCTTATTGATCATAGTACGCAATAACTGAGTCAAAGTCCTATTAACAACCTCGGTCTGGCCATCAGTTGGGGGTGGCAAGTAGTAGAATACAAAAGTTTAGTTCCCAACTTACCTCATAAAACTTTCCAAAAGTGACTAAGGAATTTGACATCACGATCTGAAACTATACTCCGTGGAATCCATGGAGTCGTACTACTTCTCTAAAGAACAAGTCAACAATGTTAGTGACATCATCAGTTTTATGACATGCTATAAAGTGTGACATCTTAATGAACCTATCAACCACTACAAAGATGGAATCTCTACCCTTCTTAGTCCTAGGTAAACCCAAGATAAAGTCCATCAATACATCTACCCATGGCTCACTAGGTATAGGCAATGGTGTATACAACCCAATGAGGATAACCTTAGATTTAGCCTGTTTACAAGTTAAGCATTTATCACACAAACGCTCAATATCTCTCCACATTTTAGGCCAATAAAAATGTTCACTCAATACCCCTAAGGTTTTGGCAATGCCAAAGTTCCCCATTAAACCTCCCCCATGTGCTTCCCTCACTAACAACTCACGCATACTACAAACAGGAATTGCATAATCTATTCTCCCTAAACAGAAACCCATCATGTTGGTAGAATTTACTAAAAGCAGACTTTTCACATGCAGCAGATAATACTAAAGTCAATATCACTAGCATAAAGTTCTTTAATAAATTCAAACCCAAGCATTCTTGCACTCAATGAAGTAAGTAAAGCATACCTTCGCGATAGTACATCGACGATAATGTTTTTCTTACTTTGTTTGTAGCGGATTACATTTGGAAATGTCTCAACAAACTCTAACCATTTTCTGTGTCGTTTGTTCAGCTTACCTTGGCCCTTTAGATGCTTCAATGATTCATGATCTGTGTGGATCACAAACTCTCGAGGCGACAGATAATGCTGCCAAGTCTCAAGGGCTCTCACTAGTGCATACAACTCCTTGTCATATATGGGGTATCTCAAAATTGCTCTATTAAGCTTCTCACTAGGCAATTGGTCGTTTTTCTTGCATAAGAACCGCTCTAATGCCTATCCCGGATGCGTCACACTCAATCTCAAATGTCTTCTCAAAGTTGGGTAACGCCAAAACTGGTGCTTTGCACAACTTCATTTTAAGATCCTGGAATGCACGCTCCTGCTCTTTCCCATTTGAAGCCAACAGTTTTCTTCACTACTTCAGTCAGTGGTGCTGCAATACTATTGAAGTCTTGAAAAATCTCGGTAGAAGCTTGCTAATCCATGGAAGCTTCTGACTTCTGTCACTGTTGTTAGTGTTGGCCAATCCTGAATTGCCTTCACCTTTTCCAAATCTACCTCGATGCCATCTGTACTCACAACAATCCAAGGAAAAAATTCTATCCATACAAAAGTGCACTTATCAAAGTTAGCATACAGTTTTTCCTACCTTAACACATCAAGAACATGCTTCAAATTCATAACATGCTCATCTACTGTTTTACTGTAAACTAAGATGTTATCAAAATAAACCACAACAAACTTGCCTAAAAATGCACGCATAACATGATTCATCAATCTAATAAATGTGCTAGGTGCGTTTGACAGACCAAATGGCATAAGTAACCATTCATACAAGCCATACTTAGTCTTAAATGCAGTTTTCCACTCATCTCCCTCTCTCAAGCGAATTTGATGGTATCCACTCTTTAAATCAATCTTACTAAAAATTTTGGAACCATGCAATTCATCCAACATGTCATCTAGTATAAGAATGGGGTGACGACACTTTACCGTAATATTGTTGATAGCTCGAAAATCAACGCACATACGCCACGTCCCATCTTTTTAGGAACTAGAAGCAATAGTACTGCACAAGGACTCATGCTTTCCATTACATACCCATTGTCCATCAACTCCCGTACTTGCCTTAGTAGCTCCTTTGTCTCCTCGGAATTGCTCCTATAAGCCAGTCTATTAGGAATGACTGCCCCAGGTATGAAGTCTATCTGGTGCTCAATACCTCTAATGGGTGGAAGCCCACTACGTATGTCCTCTATCAGTACGTCACTATAATCCTGCAAAAGAAATAAAATAGACACAAGAAGCAAATGGTCAGTGTTAGTAAAATAAATATGAGACTCCTTATAGACTAACAATAGCATGAGCTTGCTAGCCTTGAATGCTTTCCTCGCTTCACCCTCACCCATGTAGAAACTCTTTTTAACTCTCCATTTTGTTTCCCCCTCACGTGCACTCACATTCCCCTTGGGAACTCCCACGGCCTTGACCGTATTTTTCTCACCAGATACATCACTCTCACTAGTCTCACCCAAGGTGGTGTTTCCCTTTGCTCTATCTTTGTCACGCTCAAGTTGCAACTTAACCTGATCTTCATGGACTTGTGCAGGTGTAAGTGGGTATAATGTAATGGGTTTTCCCTTATGCTGAAAAGAGTACTTGTTCTTGAACCCATCATGAATAAACTTCTTATCAAACTGCCACGGCCTGCCCAAAAGAATATGTCATGCATGCATCGAAATCACATCACATAGGACATCATCTGTGTATGGCCCAATGGTAAAGCTCAACAATACCTGCTTTGTCACACTTATTCCCCCACAATCATTTAAGCACTGCAACTTGTAAGGCTTCGGGTGTCTCAAGCAACTCAACCCCAATCGCTCAATCAAAGCTGTGCTAGCAACATTAGTACAACTGCCCCCATCTATGATCATACTACACCCATTTCCATTCACACAGCACCTAGTATGGAATATGTTCTCCCTCTGCTGCACACTATCATCCTCTACAACATGTGCACTCAAAACACGCTTGACAACTAAGGATAAGTTATTCAGCGGGTATGCAGCTCCCTCATGGTCACTAGCATCCACCAACTCTGGCATCTCCTCCTCAACCTCACTATCGGTTGAGTAAACCTCTTCACTCTTTTTATCAATCACTAAGGTACGCCTATTGGGACATTGTGAAGTATAGTGTCCCATGCCCAAACATTTGAAACACTTTACATCCTTAGTTCTAGTAGCTGCACCCTCAGGTTGTGGTCTAGTTTTGCTCGGTTCTGCAGCCTCTTTACCCTTGGCACTAGGTTCGGCCCTAGGCTTATTAAAAACTCCACTGAACTCGCCTCTAGGCTTGTCAAAGCCTCCATCTCGCTTCTCATTCGGAACCCATTTTCCCTTCCGTGCAGAAGTAGCTTGAGTACCAAATCTGGATGTTGACCTTTTCTTGAGTTGCCTTTCTACCTTGATAGTCATGTGCAGCATATCCTCCAAATCAACCTAGTGATGCAACTCCACCATGGTTGCAATCTCTCTATTCAAGCCCCATAGAAACCGTGCCATAGTAGCTTCTGCATCCTCAACTACATTTGCCCTGATCATGGTAACTTCCATCTCGGTGTAATAGTCCTCAACACTCTTGGTCCCCTGATACAGAAGTTTTAATTTCTGATACAATTCCCTATAGTAATGGCCGGGTATAAATCTTTTTCTCATGAGACCTCTAAGTTCTGCCCATGTCTGAATCGGTGTCTCATAATTTCTCCTCCGAGTAGAGACAAGCTGATCCCACCAAATCATAGCATAATCGGTAAACTCAATGCTGCCAGATTGATCTTCTTCTCGTCTAAGTAGTGATGACAGTTGAAAATCAATTCTATTTTCTTTTCCCATTCTAAATAAGCTTCAGGATCATTCTTACCGTGGAATGTTGGTATCTTGATCTTGATGCTACCTAAATCACCATCTACATCTCCTCGTCTACCATATCCCCTCCTATCATAATCCCCTCTTCTGGCATCAAATGCACCTCTATCATCAAACCATCTATCCCTCCTATCATTCCTCCTATCAAACCTCCTATTAGGCCTCCTATCATGCCCATGCTGAAATCTCTCCTCAACATCATCAAGACCATCAGAATCACCAAACTCATTTTCAGCTTCCTCTTCATCTGGCGGTACATACAGTGGTGGTACACGGTAAGGTGGCACATTATGAGGTGGTGGTACATTTTGAGGTGGTGGTATATGCTGGGGTGGCGTGCTCTGGGACCGCTACCAGTTTGAATACTCTCTACACTCTTGGACAATCTCTCCAAAGCAGTATTCATGTTCTCCATCATATATGTAAATTTCCTATCCAAAGCCTCAAGCTTTTCATCATTGGTTAGACCTGCCATCTCAACACTAAACAAACATATTAGAAATAACAAAAAAGTAAAGCAAATATGTAAATCCTCACAATCTCACGTGTTTACACTCGAATGATATCACTCCACTCGTGTTTGCACTCTATTGGCTTTTACCCGATACTGTGCTCACAATCACTGCCTTTGACCACTCTTGAGTTCTTCCTCAATTCAAATGTGAATCACACTCAATCCAAGAATACAAAACCAAGTGTAGTCCTCAAGCTAGCATGAAACACAACAGACCTAATAATATATATATATATATATATATATATATAAGGCAGGCGGAAATAAAATGCGAACATGAATAGCAATGACGAAGACTCAATCAATAATACTTAAGCTAGAGTAATTAGAATAAAGAAGTAAACAATTAGCACAATGGAAAAAAAATAAGCATGCAAATTCACGGTCGTATGCAATTTCGGGAGAAAATTTGGCACATCTATAGAAATTTTGATGGAATACCCTCCACGGGCACCTAAATGATAATATGGAACAAACTAAATTCAACCAAAAAATTTCACTTTTTTACTCTTTTTTTTTCCGCTCAAGTGATCACTATCACTCAAGTGTTTTTTTTATAACGTCTGATGTTGATACTGTGGTTCTGATTTCAGAGGCTGGTTTTCAGGGTCTGATTTTAGAGGCTATTGGTGGTCTGATTTCAGAGGCTACTGGTGGTCTGATTTCAGAGGCTACTGGTCAGGTCTGACTTCTGAGGCTATTGGTCAGGGTCTGATTTCAGAGTCTGATCAGGGTCTGATTTCAGGGTCTGAATTCAGAGGCTAAGTTTCAGGGTCTGATTTTCGAGGCTAAGTTTTAGGGTCTGATTTCAGAGGTTAAGTTTCAGTGTCTGATTTCAGAGTCTGAATCTGATGGTTTATTTTTTATTTTTTTTTCACACTTCACTAGGGTTTTAGAAACAAATCACACATCCGCCAAAGAACATGCTTATTTCTTCAACATATGCTAAAGAAAAGAATGTATATGACGAACTATATGAAGAACACAATAAAACCCAGATCTAGAAATAAACAAAGATTTCAGACTGATATGAAGAACAACAAAAAAAACCCAGAACTGGGACATGATAAAAGATAAACTGATATGCAGAACACAACAAAACCAGATCCAGAAATAAACAAAACGAAAACAGAAACAAGATCCAACAAGAACTGAAACGAAAATAACAAAGAACGAAAATAAAAACAGAATCAAACAAAAAATAAAGATATGAAAATCTGACCTTGGAACCTTGAGCTCTAGATACCAAATGACAAGAAACCCACTTGGATTCGAAATCCGAGCAAACCCCAAGCAACAGACAAAACCCCAAGAACCACGAATTTGATTTTGTAGAAACAAAACCCTTCCAAGGCCACAAAGAAGACCCACAAAGAACTTGCCCTTGAGAACCTTTAAGATGATTCCTTGTAGTGTTTTGCTAGCAATGGAGACGCCACTAAGTTTGCCAAACTTAGATAAATCGATTTTAACTTGAAAAGGGAAATCCCTCCCTTACAAGAATTTGGCCATAGCCAAAAAGCATAGAGCTGTAATATTCTCTCAAATTCGTTGATTGTTTTCAAAATGAAAAAGAAAGAAAGCTTAAATAGTGTTACAAAGAGAAACCCTAAAGGCATAAAGACAACAATGCCCCTAAAGGCTAAATTACAAAAATACCAAAGTCTTCAAGTCTTCAAAGGCCTGTGAAGCTTCATTCAAAACTGATTTGGGCCAAGTGAAGTGGCTTTGGGCCCTCTCTATTGAAGCCCACATGCGTCTCTATTTGTTTGTTGCAATCGGCCATAAAACTCTGAACTAATCCCGCCATTGCTTCTATGAGTCTTTTGGTCCTCTGCCTCATAATTGGCCATTCTGGTACTTGTAATGGGTCTTTTACTTTGTTTTCGGCCTAGATCATGTCAGTGGGTGAGGGAGAAGTTGAGGGACGAGAGTGAGAGAGAAAATGAGAAGGATTTTGTGAGAAAAATGAGTGGCGGCTATTGGGTTTAGACCTGGAATCGCGCACGCGTCGCGATATGCAGCCCTAAAAAATTTAGGGATTTTCACGTTTTTTAGGTTGGAGCGTCGCGACTCAGAGGGTTTACGAGCCGCGACGTGATTTTTTTTTTGCAAAATGTGAATCCTTCGAACATATCCACTAAGATGCGTCACAAGAGTTGATTCCTTACTATGTCATCTCTGATGAATTGATTTTTTATCATCACAATTTAATTGGCATGCTCTGCTTTAAGTGCTCCATCTGTGTTTTCCCTTCAAAAATAACACACAAGATTAAAAACACTACAACACGTGTATACGAAAAATAACAATAAAATAAAATTTTCCATGGGTTGCCTCCCTACTGTTAGTCTCTAAGACATGCCACAAGATCCTAAACATGATTCTATGTGTGAATTAAACAAGTAAAGTGGTGGAATCACTTACATTGAGTTGGGAGAAATTTCAAAAATTTGCTGTTTTGGATGAAGCTCCAAGCTTTTGTAATATTATTTGTGCCTTGAGTGAGTTTCCCTATCACCTCAAATGACTCCACAAGTGCTAGCTTTGATGAAAATTTTGAAGCAAAATTTTCACTTCCAAGAGAGAGGCAATCGGCCAAGCCAAGGGAGAAGAGAGAAGAGAGTGAATAGTGTGTTTCCAAAACTTGGTTGGTGTGTGTGTTAAAGGCTTACCATAAATTATGCCAACTACTTCCATCAAAGTTAAGACATTTAATGTAAGTCAAGTGGTCCCACAACTTTTTTAAATTCAAAATTTAAGTTGGCTTCTCCAACACACGACATAATTAAATCCAATTTGATTAAATAATTATGCCTCACAAAATTATTACGATAGTCACTTTCGAATTAATTCTAAATTAATTCGTTCGCCCGAATTAAAATCCTATTTTAATTTCGTATTGAAATCCGATTGCCTCTCTCTTGGAAGTGAAAATTTTGCTTCAAAATTTTCATCAAAGCTAGCACTTGGGGAGTCATTTGAGGTGATAGGGAAACTCACCCAAGGGAGAAGAGAGAAGAGAGTGAATAGTGTGTTTCCAAAACTTGGTTGGTGTGTGTGTTAAAGGCTTACCATAAATTATGCCAACTACTTCCATCAAAGTTAAGACATTTAATGTAAGTCAAGTGGTCCCACAACTTTTTTAAATTCAAAATTTAAGTTGGCTTCTCCAACACACGACATAATTAAATCCAATTTGATTAAATAATTATGCCTCACAAAATTATTACGATAGTCACTTTCGAATTAATTCTAAATTAATTCGTTCACCCGAATTAAAATCTTATTTTAATTTCGTATTGAAATCCGATTGCCTCTCTCTTGGAAGTGAAAATTTTGCTTCAAAATTTTCATCAAAGCTAGCACTTGGGGAGTCATTTGAGGTGATAGGGAAACTCACCCAAGGGAGAAGAGAGAAGAGAGTGAATAGTGTGTTTCCAAAACTTGGTTGGTGTGTGTGTTAAAGGCTTACCATAAATTATGCCAACTACTTCCATCAAAGTTAAGACATTTAGTGTAAGTCAAGTGGTCCCACCACTTTTTTAAATTCAAAATTTAAGTTGGCTTCTCCAACACACGACATAATTAAATCCAATTTGATTAAATAATTATGCCTCACAAAATTATTACGATAGTCACTTTCGAATTAATTCTAAATTAATTCGTTCGCCCGAATTAAAATCCTATTTAAATTTCGTATTGAAATCCGATTTCAATTAATATATCCGATATATTATTTTAGCCCAAATAAATAAATAAAATAGAAAAATATAATTTAACTATTAAATTTATTTTATCGATTAATTCTAAATTAATCGCGTTCTCTCTTCTATACGAATTTAATCCCATATTAATTCTTGCCGCAATTAATCCTATATTAATTTTCTCTCTCATAATTAATCCCAGATTAATTCTATTTTAGTCAAATGTCATTGGTCAGTCTTTGGGAAGCGACCCAAGAGATTCCTGGATATGTTGGCAGTAAATACGGTTATCGAACTATCCGAACACATGCATACCCCATACCATGTTCTCACCGATTTACAAGACATTGTTGGCTTCTAACAAAACATTGTGCCTACCCAATTCTCTAGAAATATCCACCGAGGAATATTATCTATATCAGGCGTAGTAATACTATGTAATGCGTAATACGATCCAGTATCGGATGTCACATGCTAGGCCTAAGGCTGGCTCTGTGTCTGCCTCGTACGAAGAATATATCGGATCCCGAGTAACTAGTCTCTGAAATCGAAAAGTCATGACCTAATCATACTTTCCTGATAGCTGCATCTTTTAAGAGTACTAGTTATGTATCCTGTGTGACCATCATGTCCATATGACTGAAGTGATACTCCCATCTTGACATCACATCCAATACACTACGATTCTCAGTAAACCCAATACAGGCATACACAGAACCTGTTAAAGCTCCAGACGACCTATACCAAAGTAAACTGATTGTCGCAAGTAATAGCGACGCAAGTCTCAGGTTAAAGATCACATACACCTACCCTGATTCGGATTCCCATAGACACATAGTCATACTACCAATGGAATTCCGAGTGGGTTTATCCAGAGCAAACTGTTCCCAGTCCAACGGCTAACAGAACCTCTTATTACACTTGCATAAGTATCCAATACCTAAGTATATGAGAACTATGTCGTTAAGCTTCCATAACGCACACATGTGTAATACTAGTCTATTCCGCATTATCAATGTCCAGTCTCGATAATACTTCGACTAGGGATATTTAATGATTAAACCGTTCATGGATTAATATTGTCTCATATCTTATTAATCCGATTTAACCATATGGACTTTTATCATTAATATATATCCAAGTAATCTAATTACAATAATGATAAAATAGTAATTTCCTTTTGGCACATAGTTAATTTGTACAAAAACACAGTGTTCTTTACAAATAGTGATGCTATGGGTCATAATTGTCCAACAATCTCCCATTTGGACTATAGCCAATCACTCAAGTATCTACTACCTGAACTATGTACATGTCGCTCAAACTTTTGCTGAGATATAGCATTCTTTAGCGGATCTACAATGTTATCATATGATGCGATCTTTTCGATCTTCACATCGCCACGATGTATGATCTCACGAATCAGATGAAATCGTCGAAGTACATGCTTGGATCGTTGATGAGACTGTGGTTCCTTAACCTGTGCGATAGCCCCATTATTGTCACAATACAAAGGTACATGCTCGGCTGTTAACGAAACTACTCCTAATCCAATTAGGAATTTACGGATCCAAACTTCTTCTTTGCTGCCTAAGCTACATCAATATATTCCGCTTATGTTTTGAATCAGCAACAGTCTCTTGCTTGGAAGATTTCCAGCTCACTGCTCTATTATTCAAAAAAAAAATATGTACCTTGATTGCGACTTATAGTCATCTTTGTCGGTTTGGAAACATGCATTGGTGAACCCAGTCACCTCAAGTTCTCCTTCCCCATAGACTAAGAAAGCATCTTAAGTTCGTCTAAGATACTTAAGGATGCGGCAACAATCTCTTGCTTGGAAGATTTCTAGCTCACTGCTCCGTTGTTCAAAAGAATATGTACCCTGATTGCTACTTACAGTCATCTTTGTCGGTTTGGAAACTTTGATCGGCGAACCCAGTCACCTCAAGTTCTTCTTCCCCATAGACTAAGAAAGCATCTTTAGTTCGTCTAAGATACTTAAGGATGTTCTTTACAGCAATCTAGTGACCATCACCTGGATCGGCCTGATTGCGACTGCAAATGCTCAAAGCATATGAGAACTCAGGTCGCGTACATATCATGGCGTACATGATCGATCCGACTGCTGAAGCATACGGGATCTGAATCATTGCATCTCTCTCATCTTTAGTTTTAGGACACATATCATTCGAAAGAGAGACGCCATGTGACACCGGAAGCATCCCCCTCTTGGACTGATCCATGTTGAATCTCTTCAACACTTTGTCAATGTACGAGCTCTTGGAGGGTGCCAGCAGCTTTCTAGATCTATTCCGGTAGATCCTTATTCCTAGAATAAAGGCTACCTCTCCCAGGTCTTTCATGGAGAATTTTAATGAAAGACAAGCTTTCACCGATTGTAGCATGGGAATGTCATTGCCAAGAAGCAATAAATCATCAACGTATAGGACAATGAATGTCAGTGCGCTCCCACTAACCTTCTTATATACACAAGAATCATCTTCGTTATGAATGAAACCATATCTAATCAAAATGTTGGTTCCAAGAACGCGATGCTTGCTTTAATTCATAAATGGATCGATTTAACTTGTAAACCTTGTTTGCATGTCTTGGTATGACAAAACCATCAGGTTGTTGCATATAAACATCCTCCAAAAGGTTTCCGTTAAGGAAAGCGTTTTGACATCCATCTGCCATATTTCATAATCGAAATATGCAGCAATAACAAGCATTATCCGAATCGATTTAATCATGGCAATGGGTGAAAAGGTTTCGTCGTAATCGACACCATGTCGTTGACAATACCCTTTAGCTACAAGCCTAGCTTTGTACGTTCGTATGTTGCCTTCCATGTCTGTCTTCTTTTTGAAGACCCATTTACTAGCAATAGGCTTAATGCCTTATGGTACATCAACCAATGTCCAAACTTGGTTGGTATACATGAAATCCATTTCGGACTTTATTGCTTCTTGCCATAAAGCGGAGTCGATACCTTGTATTGCTTCCTCATACGTAGCCGGTTCATCTTCCTCAATAAGATTAATGTCTACATAAGGTGAGATCAGAAACCCATACCTCTCAGGTTGTTTTCTAACTCTCTCCGACTTACGTGGTTCTTGTGTATTAGAAGATTGTGGAACAGTCTTATCCCTGATGGACTGTTCGTGTTCCGTGAGGGGGGTGGTGCCAGGAACAGTAGCACTCTGATTTTCATCGAGTTCTACTTTACTCTCACTTACCACTACATTCATGAATTCCTTTTCGAGGAAAACTGCATGAAGAGCAACAAATATTTTTTTCTCTTATGTGTTGTAGAAATAATATCCTTTCGTTTCCTTAGGATAACCTACAAATAGGCACTTATCCGATTTAGGTTCTAGTTTGGTCATATCCAAACATTTAACATATGCCCAGCATCCCCAAATCTTTAGGAATGAGAAACCCGGTTTCTTGTATATCCATATTTCATATGGAGTTTGTTCAACAGATTTTGACGGAACCTTATTCAAAATAAGTATTGCACTGTATAATGCGTATCCCCAGAAGGAAATTGGTAGCTCTGTGCGACTCATCATTGACCTTACCATGTCCAACAAAGTTCAGTTTCTCCGTTCGGACACATCGTTCAATTGAGGTGTTCCGGGAGGAGTCCACTGTGAAAGAATACCATATTCTTTCAAGTAATCTTGAAACTCATTGCTTAAGTATTCTCCACCATGGTCTGACCGCAATGTTTTAATACTTTTGCCAGTCTGTTTTTCTACTTCGTGTTGAAACTCTTTGAATTTCTCAAAAGTTTCCGACTTGTGTTTCATAAGATACACATAACCATAACGCGATGCATCATCCGTAAAGGTTACGAAGTATTCATATCCACCTCTAGCCTAGCTAGACATGGGCCCGCATACGTCACTATGAACGAGGGCTAACAGCTCGGTGGCACGTACACCTTTACCACTAAAAGGTATTTTAGGCATTTTGCCTAACAAACAAGATTCGCAGACATCATATGAATTAAGATCAAATCCGTCCAAGTATCCATTCTTCGAAAGTGTGGATATACGATGACAAGAAACCCACTTGGATTCGAAATCCAAGCAAACCCCAAGCAACAGACTGAACCCCAAGAACCACAAATTTGATTTTGTAGCAACAAAACCCTTCCAAGGCCACAAAGAAGACCCACAAAGAACTTGCCATTGAGAACCTTTAAGATGAATCCTTGTAGTGTTTTGCTAGCAATGGAGACGCCACTAAGTTTTCCAAACTTAGATAAGTCGATTCAAACTTGAAAAGGGGAATCCCCCCTTACAAGAATTCGGCCATAGCCAAAGCTTTAAGCTTTTGAGTTTTACAAATTTCATTGATTGTTCTCAAAATGAAAAAGAAAGAAAGCTTAAATAGTGTTACAAAGAGAAACCCTAAAGGCATAAAGACAACAATGCCCCTAAAGGCTAAATTACAAAAATACCAAAGTCTTCAAGTCTTCAAAGGCCTGTGAAGCTTCATTCAAAACTGATTTGGGCCAAGTGAAATGGGTTTAGGCCCTCTCTATTGAAGCCCACATGCGTCTCTATTTGTTTGTTGCAATCGGCCATAAAACTCTGAACTAATCCCGCCATTGCTTCTCCGAGTCTTTTTGACAATGAACCCACTTGGATTCGAAATCCAAGCAAACCCCAAGCAACGGAAAGAACCCCAAGAACCGCGAATTTGATTTTGTATGAACAAAACCCTTCCAAGGCCACAAAGAAGACCCACAAAGAACTTGCCCTTGAGAACCTTTAAGATGAATCCTTGTAGTGTTTTGCTAGCAATGGAGACGCCACTAAGTGTGCCAAACTTAGATAAGTCGATTCAAACTTGAAAAGGGGAATCCCTTACAATAATTCGGCCATAGCCAAAGCTTTAAGCTTTTGAGTTTACAATTTCGTTGATTACCTCCCAAATGAAAAAGAAAGAAAGCTTAAATAGTGATACAAAAGAAACCCTAAAGGCATAAAGACAACAATGCCCCTAAATACGAAATTACAAAAATACCAAGTCTTTAAGTCTTCAAATGCCTAGGAAGCTTTATTCTAAACTGATTTGGGCCAAGTGAAATGGCTTTGGGCCCTTTCCATCGAAGCCCACATGCGTCTCTATTTGTTTGTTGCAGTCGGCCATAAAACTCTGAACTAATCCCGCCATTGCTTCTCTGAGTCTTTTGGT
Organism: Zanthoxylum bungeanum; assembly: GCA_019454045.1. Classification (NCBI taxonomy): domain Eukaryota; kingdom Viridiplantae; phylum Streptophyta; class Magnoliopsida; order Sapindales; family Rutaceae; genus Zanthoxylum; species Zanthoxylum bungeanum. The sequence continues at coordinate 18,846 of SKCR01035102.1, forward strand.
CCTCTGCCTCGTAATTGGCCCTTCTAGTACTTGTAATGGGTCTTTTGCTTTGTTGTCGTCCTGGATCATGTCATCCCCTCCCTCTTGAAAAGGATTCGACCTCGAATCTGTACCTGCATCAAAATGAGTTAAGTCAGAAACATTAAATGTAGCAGACACATTATACTTACCTTGTAAATCCAGCTTGTATGCATTGTCATTAATCTGTTCCAAGACTTGAAATGGACCATCCCCTCTCGGTTGTAGCTTTGATTTACGTTGTTCAGGAAATCTCTCCTTGCGTATGTGTACCCAAACCTAATCTCCGGGCTGAAATACCACACGCTTTCTTCCCTTATTAGCATGAGAAGCATATTGCTCATTCTTTCGTTGTATTTGCTCTCTTGCTTTCTCATGTATATGCTTGACCAAATCGGCTTTCCGTTTTCCATCTAGCCCCGCATGCTGATCAACAGGCAAAGGTAACAAATCCAATGGAGTTAGTGGCTGAAAACCATAAACAATTTCAAAAGGTGAAAATGATGTAGAAGAATGAATGCTACGATTATATGCAAACTCAATAAATGGCAAACAATCTTCCCAACTCTTCAAATTCTTGCCAACTATAGTGCGCAACAATTGAGATAAAGTCCTATTAACTACCTCTGTTTGTCCATCAGTCTGTGGATGACATGTGGTAGAATACAATAGTTTGGTGCCTAGTTTAGCCCACAACACCTTCCAAAAATGGCTAAGGAACTTAACATCTCTATCAGATACAATACTCCTAGGTATACTATGGAGTCGCACTATGTCTCTGAAAAATAAATCTGCAATGTTTGTAGCATCATCGGTTTTATGACATGCAATGAAATGAGCCATTTTACTAAACCTATCAACTACAACAAAGATTGAATCTCTCCCCTCTTTGTCCTAGGCAAACCTAACACAAAATCCATCGATATATCAACCCAGGGTTCACTAGGTACAGGCAAATGAGTATACAAACCATGTGGCATTAATTTAGATTTAGCATGCTTACATGTTAGACACTTATCACAAATACGCTCAACATCACGTTTCATTTTAGGCCAATAAAAGTGCTCATGTAAAATAGCTAAAGTCTTAGTAATCCCAAAATGCCCCATCAAACCTCCCCCATGCGCTTCCTTCACAAGCAACTCACGCATACTACAAGCAGGAACACACAACCTGTTCGCTTTAAATAAGAATTCGTCATGAATGTAAAACTTTCCAAAAGATGACTTTGCACAAGTAGCAAAAATCTCACCAAAATCAGAATCACACTCATATAATTCCTTAATCAAATCAAATCCCAACATCCGTGCATGCATTGAAGTAAGTAAAACATACCTGCGAGATAATGCATCGGCCACTATGTTTTCTTTACCTTGCTTGTAGCGTATAACATATGGAAATGACTCAACGAATTCCATCCATTTTGCGTGTCGCTTATTCAGCTTACCTTGACCCTTCAAGTGTTTTAATGATTCATGGTCGGTGTGGATCACGAACTCTTTAGGCCACAAGTAGTGCTGCCATGTCTCAAGTGCTCTCACAAGCGCATATAACTCTTTGTCATACGTGGGGTACCTCAAAGTTGCTCCATTCAGCTTCTCACTAAAATAGGCTATTGGCCGCTTTTCTTGCATGAGAACTGCTCCAATACCTAACCCTGATGCGTCGCACTCAATCTCAAATGTCTTCTCGAAGTTGGGTAGTGCTAAAATGGGTGCACTGCATAACTTCGCTTTAAGGTCCTGGAATGCTCGCTCTTGCGCCTCGCCCCACTGAAAACCAACTGTCTTCTTTACTACCTCGGTCAATGGCGCGGCAATGGTACTGAAGTCCTTGACAAATCTCCTATAGAAGCTCGCTAACCCATGAAAGCTTCGGACTTCTGTCACTGTATTTGGTGTAGGCCATTCCTGAATTGCTGACCTTCTCCACATCTACCTCGATGCCATCTGCACTCACAACAAAGCCAAGAAAAACAATTCTATCCATGCAAAATGTGCATTTGTCAGAGTTAGCATACAATTGTTCTTTTCGTAAAACATCAAGTACATGCTCCAAATGCATTACATGCTCATCTACTGTTTTACTATAAACTAAGATGTCATCAAAATAAACCACAACAAACTTACCTAAAAATGCACGCATAACATGATTCATCAATCTCATAAATGTGCTAGGTGCGTTTGAGAGACCAAATGGCATAACTAACCATTCATACAAGCCATACTTAGTCTTAAATGCAGTTTTCCACTCATCTCCCTCTCTCATGCGAATTTGATGGTATCCACTCTTTAAATCAATCTTACTAAAAATTTTGGAACCATGCAATTCATCCAACATGTCATCTAGTCTAGGAATGGGGTGACGATACTTTACCGTAATATTGTTGATAGCTCGGCAGTCAATGCACATACGCCACATCCCATCTTTCTTAGGAACTAGAAGCACTGGTACTGCACAAGGACTCATGCTTTCCCTTACATACCCCTTGTCCATCAACTCCCGTACTTGCCTTTGTAGCTCCTTTGTCTCCTCGGGATTGCTCCTATAAGCCGGTCTGTTAGGAATGACTGCTCCAGGTATGAAGTCTATCTGGTGTTCAATACCTCTAATGGGTGGGAGCCAGTGTAGGTATGTCATCTGTCAGTACGTCACTGTAATCCTGCAAAAGAGATGAAATAGACACAGGAAGCAAATGGTCAGAGTTAGTAAAATAAATATGAGGCTCCTTATAGACTAACAATAACATGAGCTTGCTAGCCTTGAACGCTTTCCTTGCTTCACCCTCACCCATGTAGAAACTCTTTTTAACTCTCCCTTTTGTTTCCCCCTTACGTTCACTCACACTCCCCTTGGAAACTCCCACGGCCTTGGCCTTATTTTTCTCACCAGATACACCACTCTCACTAGTCTCACCCAAGGTGGTGTTTCCTTTCGCTCTCTCTTTGTCACGCTCAAGTTGCAACTTAACCTGATCGTCATGGACTTGTGCAGGTGTAAGTGGATATAATGTAATGGGTTTTCCCTTATGCTGGAAAGAGTACTTGTTCTTGAACCCATCATGAATAACCTTCTTATCAAACTGCCACGGCCTGCCCAAAAGAATATGTCCTGCATGCATCGGTATCACATCACATAGGACATCATCTGTGTATGGCCCAATGGTAAAGCTCAACAGTACCTGCTTAGTCACACTTATCTCCCCACAATCATTTAACCACTGCAACTTGTAAGGCTTCGGGTGTCTCAAGCAACTCAACCCCAATCGCTCAATCAAAGCTGTGCTAGCAACATTAGTACAACTGCCCCCATCTATGATCATACTACACCTCTTGCCATTCACACGGCACCTAGTATGGAATATATTATCCCTCTGCTGCACACTCTCATCCTCTACAACATGTGCACTCAAAGCACGCTTGACAACTAATGATAAGTTATCCAGCGGGTATGCAGCTCCCTCATGGTCACTAGCATCCTCCAACTCTGGCATCTCCTCCTCAACCTCACTATCGGTAGAGTACACCTCTCCACTCTTTTTATCAATCACTAAGGTTCGCCTATTGGGACATTGTGAAGCATAGTGTCTCATGCCCAAACACTTGAAACACTTGACATCTTTAGTTCTAGCAGCTGCACCCTCAGGTTTTGGTCTAGTTTTGCTCGGTTCTGCAGCCTCTTTACCCTTGGCACTAGGTTCGGCCCTAGGCTTATTAAAGCCTCCACTGAATTCGCCTCTAGGCTTGTCAAAGCCTCCATCTCGCTTCTCATTCGGAACCCATTTCCCTTTCCATGCAGAAGTAGCCTGAGTACCAAATCTGGATGTTGACTTTTTCTTGAGTTGCCTTTCTATCTTGATAGCCATGTGAAGCATATCCTCCAAATCAATATAATGATGCAACTTCACCATGTTTGCAATCTCTCTATTCAAGCCCCCTAGAAACCGTGCCATAGTAGCTTCTGCATCCTCAACTACATTTGCCCTGATCATGGCAACTTCCATCTCTGTGTAATAGTCCTCAACACTTTTGGTCCCCTGATACAGATGTTGTAGTTTCTGATACAACTCCCTATAGTAATGGCTAGGTATAAATCTCTTTCTCATGAGACCCCTAAGTTCTGCCCATGTCTGAACCGGTCTCTCATAGTTTTTCCTCCGAGTAGAGACAAGCTGATCCCACCAAATCATAGCATAATCAGTAAACTCAATTGCTGCTAGACTGATCTTCTTCTCGTCTGAGTAGTGATGACAGTTGAAAATCAATTCTATTTTCTTGTCCCATTCTAAATAAGCTTCAGGATCATTCTTGCCTTGGAATGTTGGTATCTTGATCTTGATGCTACCTAGATCACCATCTACATCTCCTCGCCTACCATATCCTCTCCGATCATAATCCCCTCTTCTGGCATCAAATGCACCTCTATCATCAAACCGTCTATCCCTCCTATCAAACCTCCTATTAGGCCTCCTATCATGCCCAGGCTGAAATCTCTCCTCCACATCATCAAAACCATCAGAATCATCAAACTCATTTTCAACTTCCTCTTCATCTGGTGGTACATACTGTGGTGGTACACGGCGAGGTGGCACATTGTGAGGTGGTGGTACATTCTGAGGTGGTGGTACTCTGGGACCGCTACCAGTTTGAATACTCTCTACACTCTTGGACAATCTCTCTAAAGCAGTATTCATGTTCTCCATCATATCTGTAAATTTCCTATCCAAAACCTCAAGCTTTTCATCAGTAGTTAGACCTGCCATCTCAACACTAAACAAACAGATTAGAAATAACAAGAAAGTAAAGCAAATATCTAAATCCTCACAATCTCACATGTTTACACTCGAATGATATCACTCCACTCGTGTTTGCACTCTATTGGCTTTTACCCGATACTGTGCTCACAATCACTGCCTTTTACCACTCTTGAGTTCGTCCTCAATTCAAATGTGAACCACACTCAATCCAAGAATACAAACCAAATGTAGTCCTCAAGCTTGCATGAACACAACGGACCCAACAATATATATATATAGGGCAGGCGGAAAACAAAACGCGAACAGGAATAGTAATGACGGAGACTCAATCAATAGTACTTAAGCTAGAGTAATTAGAAATAAGGAGTAAACAATTAGCACAATGGAAAAAAAATAAGCATGCAAATTCACGGTCGTATGCAATTTCGGGAGAAAATTTGGCACCGCTATAGAAATTTTGATGGGATACCCTCCACGGGCACCTAAATGATAATATGGAACAAACTAAATTCAACAAAAAAAAATCACTTTTTTACTCAAGTGATCACTATCACACAAGTCCCTTTTTTTTTTTTTTGATAACGTCAGATGCTAAATGTGGTTCTGATTTCAGAGGCTGATTTAGGTTCTAATTTCAGAGGCTGGTTTTCAAAGCCTGATTTCAGAGTCTGATGAGGGTCTGAATTCAGAGGCTGCTGGTCAGTGTCTGATTTCAGAGTCGAATAAGGGTCTGATTTCAGGGTCTGAATTCAGAGGCTAATTTTCTGAGGTTACTGGTCAGGGTCTGATTTCAGAGGCTACTGGTTTGGGTCTGATTTCAGAGGCTAAGTTTCTGAGTCTGATCTCAGAGTCTGATTCAATGGTTAAGTTTCAAGGTCTGAACTCAGAGTCTGATTTCAGAGGCAGATTTCAAAGGTTACGTTTTAGGTCTGATTTCAGAAGCTAAGATTTTTGGGTCTGATTTCAGACTTCACTTAGTTTTTTCAGGGTCTGATTTCACACTTCACTAGGGTTTAGAAACAAAACACAAAGCCGCCAAGAACATGCTAATTTCTTAAACATATGCTAAAGAACAGAATGACTATGACGAACTGATAGGAAGAACAGAACAGAAGCCCAGAACTGGAAAAAGTGATAAAGATGAACTGATATGCAACTAGGATGAACTGACAGGAAGAACAGAACAGAAACCCAGAATTGGAAAAAGATGAACTGATATGCTTCACAACAAAACCAGATTTAGAATATAAACAAAACAAAAACAGCAACAAGATCCAACAAGAACTGAAACGAAAATAACAAAGAACAAAAGAAAAACAGAATCAAACAAAAGGAAAGTTAGAAAAAATCAGACCTTGGAACCCTGAGCTCTCTGATACCAAATGACAAGGAACCCACTTGGATTCGAAATCCAAGCAAACCCCAAGCAACGGACAGAACCCCAAGAACCGCGAATTTGATTTTGTAGGAACAAAACCCTTACAAGGCCACAAAGAAGACCCACAAAGAACTTGCCCTTGAGAACCTTTAAGATGAATCCTTGTAGTGTTTTGCTAGCAATGGAGACGCCACTAAGTGTGCCAAACTTAGATAAGTCGATTCAAACTTGAAAAGGGGAATCCCTCCCTTACAATAATTCGGCCATAGCCAAAGCTTTAAGCTTTTGAGTTTACAATTTCGTTGATTACCTCCCAAATGAAAAAGAAAGAAAGCTTAAATAGTGATACAAAAGAAACCCTAAAGGCATAAAGACAACAATGCCCCTAAATACGAAATTACAAAAATACCAAGTCTTTAAGTCTTCAAATGCCTAGGAAGCTTTATTCTAAACTGATTTGGGCCAAGTGAAATGGCTTTGGACCCTTTCCATCGAAGCCCACATGCGTCTCTATTTGTTTGTTGCAGTCGGCCATAAAACTCTGAACTAATCCCGCCATTGCTTCTCTGAGTCTTTTGGTCCTCTGCCTCGTAATTGGCCCTTCTAGTACTTGTAATGGGTCTTTTGCTTTGTTGTCGTCCTGGATCATGTCACTTTTGGTCATCTGCCTCGTAATTGGCCCTTCTGGTACTTGTAATGGTTCTTTTGCTTTGTTGTCGGCCTGGATCATGTCATACGAGTTTTGTTAATGTGTCCAAGACGACAATGCCACAAATAAGTCTCATCTGTTTTACTCAATTTGTGCTTTTTGTTTGTCATGTTATATGTTTGAGATTCATTTATATTCAAAATATAAAGACCATTATTCACATCTGTTGTACATATCTCAATATTATCTTTATAAACAAAACACCAAATATTCTAGAATACAAAGGTATACCCGCATCGGGTTAAATAGATATAGAGATAATATTCCTAGTCAAACTAGTAAAAAAAAAAATAACAGTCCCCTAATGTAAGTAAATGCCCTGAGGCAGATTCAAAACATAGGTGCCAACGGCCAAAACGGCGACTCTTTTCCCATTTCTGACTCGTAGGTCGATCTCTCCTAAATCCAGTCTTCTGCTAATCAACAGATCCTGCACATCAGTACATATGTCATTACCACATCCAGTATCAAAAATCTAATTTTTAAAACCAGTAGTGGACATGTTTATTTCAACAACAAACATACCTGAAGCCGGAGCCTTGCCCACCTTCGCTTTCCTTCAAGTCTGCCTTGTACTTTCGGCAGTCACGCTTCCAGTGACCTCGTTTGCCATAGTGAAGGCAGACGTCTTGGGATATGTCCTTTGTCTTCCCAGAAGACTGTGACGATTGAGCCTTGGCCTTCTTGGATGTCGAAGTAAGATGCGCCTCGCGCTTTTTGCCTTTCAGAAGCTCTGGCTCTGCCTCTTTCAGCATAGTCATTAACTCTCCAAGAGTTTTCTCTTGGTTCATCATATTATAGTTCATGATGAACCTGCCCCAGTAGACGGGCAGAGACTGTAAGATCAAACCTATTGAAGTCTCAGCCTCGAAGGTAATGCCCAACTGACCCAGCTGTTCGATGTCAGTAATCATCTGCGACACGTAGTGTTCTACAGATGTACCATCTGACATACGAGAGCGAAAAAGCTTCTTCTCCAAATCATACTTCTGATATCTAAGATTAGATCTATGAAGATCCTTCAACTTCAACATCATCCCATAAGGATCCAATCCCTTATTCTGACAACGAAACTGAGGAGTCATTGTAGCAAGCATAACGGATTGAGCAGTAAAGTTATCATCACGGAGAGTCTTCCAAAGCTCACGCTCTACTCGCTGCTCAAGTCCGGGCTCAAGCCCAAGAGGTCTCTCTATTACATAGAGTAACTTCTCAGATCCCAGGACTATCCTGAGGTTCAAATCCCAGTCTGGAAAATTTGCACCGTTAAAGACATTCTCACCCATGATTATGTCCCTAACGCTTATCTTTCCAGCCATCTTGATTGCTATAGTCCAACTATCCAATCAAGTGTTTCACGTACACTCAAATGCAATGGTTACTATAGTCCAACTATATAACCAACTACAAATGGAGTAGTGTTGAGTACAGTCTAACTGTTTAAAGAAAATAATAAATGAATATGATATGATCCAAGGTACCCTCCAGAGGGTCCTCGACGACAGAGTTCAATTGGGCTTATTGTGGGTTAATTTGTATTCAATCTTCAAGTCCAAGACAACTTTCAAACCTAAAAAGCCGGATTGAAATAGATGAGAATGACGCAAGCCCAATATAGAAGCAGTTTTGATGAATCAAGTCCGACACCAAAAATTCGGCCAAGACAAGACTTAATGGGCTTGAGACACATAATTTGGGCCATGTTACATGAAGGCCACGAAATTTAGTAGCTTTTGGTGCAAGGAGACAACTTTAGACATTTTGGGAACAATTGTCACCTTTGTTGACTTATTATGCACCTTTGTTGGATTTTTGTGATTTTGTTGTTTTTCCTTTTGTTGAATTTTTTGGCAAAGTTGTTGATGACTTTAGCCACCTTGTTTGACATTCATGTTATGTTGTCTAGATTATTAAATGACTATTAAGGGCATAGTTTTTTTTTTTTTGGATAAAGTAAGTATATTAATCAAAAGAAAACTATACAAGAGCAAATGGGCATACCCTAGGCAACTAGAGAGGACAGGCCCTCCTAGAAGAAAAGCCGAAAGGCAACAAGCAAAATAAGATCAAAAGAAGATGTCATCAGGCAAGTGCCAGGAGATGTGAAGCCATTTATTGTCATAAGATGGTTTCACCTTCCATAATAAGCTAGCACGATTCTGAACATCAAAAACAATATCACGAAGAAGAACAGAAACAGGCCGAAGAGGCCCATCATGGGTACGGGCATTCCTCTCCCTCCAAATATGGTAAACTGACGCATCAAATGACAGCCGAATGAGAAGATGACACAAAGAGGTGTCTGAAAACTGACACATCCACTCAACAGTCTGAGGCCAATCACGGTAACTCCAATCTAATCCACACATAGCCAGCACAGCCGACCAGACCCTCGAAGAGAAGTAGCACTAGAAGAAAAGATGATCAATGTCCTCACTTGAACAACCATAGAGAATATAATGCGAGCAAGTAGAGATACCGAACCTCATCAAACTATCCTGGGTACAAAGGCCTCCATGAATAGACATCCAAAGCAAAAAAGAATGGCGTGGGATGGCCTTCCGGAACCAAACAACTCGAGACCAACGCATCAAGGGACCCATTGTCTGCATGGCATTCCAAGCACTATCCACTGAAAATCTCCCTCTACTATCATCCTCCCAAACCAGCACATCTTCCCTCATAATAGAAGGATTCGGAATATGGGACCGAGCCAAATCAACAAGGGCAGCAGATCTAGGTGGGGGCCACCGCCAAGAAGAATCAGGGCATAGCTTTTAATTAGCCATTAGTTAGCAAGTTATGGTGTTTTGGTATTTTTGCACCCATTAGGGTTTCCTTCATTGTACTATATATTGTAACATTTCTTTCTTAATGAAATCAATCATCAAATTTCGAAATTAGCTTCTTCTTGAAAGCTTGGCTTTGTTCAAAATTCCTTAAGGGAGGGTGACAAGAAACCCACTTGGATTCGAAATCCAAGCAAACCCCAAGCAACGGACAGAACCCCAAGAACGAATTTGATTTTGTAGGAACAAAACCCTTCCAAGGCCACAAAGAAGACCCACAAAGAACTTGCCCTTGAGAACCTTTAAGATGATTCCTTGTAGTGTTTTGCTAGCAATGGAGACGCCACTAAGTTTGCCAAACTTAGATAAGTCGATTTTAACTTGAAAAGGGGAATACCTCCCTTACAAGAATTTGGCCATAGCCAAAAAGTTTAAAGCTGTAATATTCTCTCAAATCCGTTGATTGTTTTCAAAATGAAAAAGAAAGAAAGTTTAAATAGTGTTACAAAGAGAAACCTTAAAGGCATAAAGACAATAATGCCCCTAAAGGCTAAATTACAAAAATACCAAAGTCTTCAAGTCTTCAAAGGCCTGTGAAGCTTCATTCAAAACTGATTTGGGCCAAGTGAAGTGGCTTTGGGCCCTCTCTATTGAAGCCCACATGCTTCTCTATTTGTTTGTTGCAATCGGCCATAAAACTTTAAACTAATCCCGTCATTGCTTCTCTGAGTCTTTTGGTCCTCTGCCTCGTAATTGGCCCTACTGGTACTTGTAATGGGTCTTTTGCTTTGTTATCAGCCTGGATCATGTATCCCCCCTCTTGAAAAGGATTCAACCTCGAATCTGTACCTGAATCAAAATGAGTTAAGTCAGAAACATTAAATGTAGCAGACACATTATACTTACCTTGTAAATCTAACTTGTATGCATTATCATTAATCTGTTCCAAGACTTGAGATGGACCATCCCCTCTCGGTTGTAGCTTAGATTTACGTTGTTCAGGAAATCTCTCATTGCGCATGTGTACCCAAACCTAATCTCCAGGCTGAAATACCACACGCTTTCTTCCCTTATTAGCATGAGAAGCATATTGCTCATTCTTTCGTTGTATTCGCTCTCTTACTTTCTCATGTATATGCTTCACCAAATCGGCTTTCCTTTTTCCATCTAGCCCTGCATGCTCATCAACAGGCAAAGGTAACACATCTAATGGAGTTAGTGGCTGAAAACCATAAACAATTTCAAATGGTGAGTAAGATGTATAGGAATGAATACTACGATTATATGAAAATTCAACAAAAGGCAAACAATCCTCCCGAGTTTTTAAGTTCTTATTGATCATAGTACGCAATAACTGAGTCAAAGTCCTATTAACAACCTCGGTCTGGCCATCAGTTTGGGGGTGGCAAGTAGTAGAATACAAAAGTTTAGTTCCCAACTTACCCCATAAAACTTTCCAAAAGTGACGAAGGAATTTGACATCACGATCTGAAACTATACTCCGTGGAATCCCATGGAGTCGTACTACTTCTCTAAAGAACAAGTCAGCAATGTTAGTGACATCATCAGTTTTATGACATGCTATAAAGTGTGCCATCTTAATGAACCTATCAACCACTACAAAGATGGAATCTCTACCCTTCTTAGTCCTAGGTAAACCCAAGATAAAGTCCATCGATACATCTACCCATGGCTCACTAGGTATAGGCAATGGTGTATACAACCCATGAGGCATAACCTTAGATTTAGCATGTTTACAAGTTAAGCATTTATCACACAAACGCTCAATATCTCTCCGCATTTTAGGCCAATAAAAATGTTCACTCAATACCCCTAAGGTTTTGGCAATGCCAAAGTGCCCCATTAAACCTACCCCATGTGCTTCCCTCACTAACAACTCACGCATACTACGAACAGGAATGCATTATCTATTCTCCCTAAACAGAAACCCATCATATTGGTAGAATTTACTAAAAGAAGACTTTTCACATGCAGCATAGATAATACTAAAGTCAATATCACTAGCATAAAGTTCTTTAATAAATTCAAACCCAAGCATTCTTGCACTCAATGAAGTAAGTAAAGCATACCTTCGTGATAGTGCATCGGTGACAATGTTTTCCTTACCTTGTTTGTAGCGGATTACATATGGAAATGTCTCAACAAACTCTAACCATTTTGCGTGTCGTTTGTTCAGCTTACCTTGGCCCTTTAGATGCTTCAATGATTCATGATCTGTGTGGATCACAAACTCTCGAGGACATAAATAATGCTGTCAAGTCTCAAGGGCTCTCACTATTGCATATAACTCATTGTCATATATGGGGTATCTCAAAACTGCTCCATTAAGCTTCTCACTAAAGTAGGCAATTGGTCGATTTTCTTGCATAAGAACCGCTCCAATGCCTATCCCGGATGCGTCACATGACGAGCGGAAAATATATCAATATTTACCGCCCATTTTACTTAATATTTTGTTTAGTTTCTCGGGTTTGATGAACGTTTTGATGTGGTTTAGTTTATTTTGTAGATAAAATAATATTGGGACACAATGAAATCATTTAGGACGAAATGTGGGTCAAATAAGGGCAAGAATTGGACTTGACATATTAATTTTGGAGATTTGAAACTTGAAAGGGCGGTTTAACGAAGTACAGTTTTGGAAATTCTAGTTTTGTGCATCTGTCGTAATTTGGGCATAACTTTGTACTCCGATATCGGATTGAGCTGATTCAAGTTCTAGATTAAAGAAGAATCAAAGATCTACAACTCTGAAAGAAAAAATAATTTCGAATTCTGAAGATTTCATGCCCGAAATTGATGAACCATCCAGAAGTGTGTTGTGTGTAATTATTAAAGTCACTTTCAATCATTTTCAAATAATAAAAATTATCAAATCACCACCAAACATGATAAGAAATTAGTGGAGCAATTAATAATGGATTTGGTAGAGCAATTAGTGGAGCAATTAATAATTGATTTGGTGGATGATTTGATGGAGGCAAAATTTTGCCTATAAATATCAAGCCATTTCATTTGTAAATTCATACTTTCTTCTAAGGAATTCCTTAAGAATACTAAGAAGATTGTATCTTGTTTGTTTATTTACAGCTTTCAGTAATTAATTTCCGCTTTCGCACTTTCTTTTCTTTACTTTTCAGTTTTTACTTTCCGCAATTTACTTTTACGCACAATACTTTTCTTTCTTTAATTTTCAGTTTTTACTTTTCAGTAATGAGGAGGTAACTCCCCTTTGCTGGGGTAAAAGGTAAAACTTTTATTACTAATATTTAGATTAATCTCCATTAATTATAATATATAAACTAGTTAAAACCTGACTTAACGAGGATACCGCCATATTGGTCGGTTGGTAAATATTTAAATTGGTTTTAACCTGACTAAACTGGATACCGCCTGATTGGTCGGTTGGTAATTAATTATTAATTTGACTTAATCTGGATACCACCTATATGGCTGGTTGGTAATTATCATGCAAAGTTAATATATTATATTAAGGGAGATATCTAAAATAGAAGTAATAAAAGTGGATCCTTTTACCTCAGCATTTTCTTTTATTGTACTTTTACTTTATTTAATTTTCAGCAATTTACTTTTCAGCAATTTACTTTCAGCAATTTACTTTCAGCATTTACTTTTCAGTAATTACTTTCAGCATTTACTTTTCAGCATTTAATTTCAGCATTTACTTTCCGTCATTTACTTTTCAGCAATTTACTTTTCAGCTTTTACTTTATGTCTTTTACTTTTCAGCATTTTTATTTTATGTCTTTTACTTTTAAGTTTTTACTAGCCCTAGTTATGTGTTAGTTATCTGGGGGTGATGAATTCTAATATCACCGGTTTATAAGGGGTTATTTTATAGTTTGGGTAATTTAAAGGTTTACTTATTAAGTCTTAAGCTTAATACTTCTTGTTGTCTGATCACCAATAAGATTGATGTGGTAAATCTAAAATGAACTAGACATAGGGATTTTAGGTTCAGCCTTAGACTTAATAGCCCACGATCTCCTTGAGGATAGATAACCCTTTAATAGATTTCCTTACAGGATAGACATATACCCGGGCGGGGGTGAGGTTGCTACATGGTAGACGAATCGGGTAGTAGCCATATAATGGAACTTAAACTGATATGAATCCAGATAATTTGGTTGTCAATTAGATTATATGGTTCAATTGGGTTAAACTGGGTATGCGTCTGACCATCGACAGAGGCTTTTGCATAATTTCGTGTTCCAAGTTAGTAAACTGATTTATTACACAAACATAAAATAATCACTTCATCTTTTAAAAGATATTAGAATGATTCACAACCCTAGATCTTTGTGTCTTTTGTTATTTTCCTTAGTATTTCTTTTGTTTTTTTATTTATTTATTTATTTTGCAAAACTACAATCAACCAAATCAATCAAGCAATCATTCTCTTCACCCTCCATTAGATATTTGTAAATAAATATATTCAAAATTAATAACAATAGTAGGAATTAAGTCCTCGTGGGATCGATATTTTTATACTACTTGAACGATACGTGCGCTTGCGTTATACGTGTGTGTTTACGCCGGTCATCACACTCAATCTCAAATGTCTTCTCAAAGTTGGGTAACGCCAAAACTCTGAGATCTAAGATTAGATCTATGACAGACTTAGGAAGAATCGTCTCACCTTCCTAATAACAGACTTAGGAAGAATAAATAAAGAAGACCAATAAACTTGAATGGAGAACAAAACAGACTTAATGAGCTGAAGCCGCCCCGCATAAGAGAGAAACTTACTACTCCAACTCTTAGCACGCATAACAATACGGTCCACAAGAGAAGCACAATCTGAGGCCGGAGTTTAGTAGAAATCAAAGGGACTCCCAGGTACCTCACAGGTAGAATCCTTCTTGAAAGCCCAAAACATGACGTAGCTGGCCCTGAAGAGAAGAGAGATGCCAGAGGAGAAGAAATGACTTTTAGTTGGATTCGGGATTAAACTTGATAAACCACTTAACTGCCCGAGACAATCATTGATCAAGGAAACCGAGGAGACATCTGCCTTACAAAAAATCATAAGGTCATCCGCAAAGCAAAGATGAGTGACAAGTGATGTGACATGTGATGTGACATGTGGGCCCCACTCGATTCCAAATGCGAGTGGGCCCGCAAACACTCCCGGGGCTCGGGTTCGCTAATTTTGAATAAACAAACTTCCGTCGCGACGTAATTAATTATTAAATTACCACATCAATCTTATTAGTGATCAGGCAACAAAAAGCATTAAGCTTAAGATTCAATAAACAAGCCAAAGCATCACACATAATATAAAGAAAATTAATTATTAAACTTGTGAATATTGTGCGTCATCACTTCCCTAGATTAAAAATAAAATGTTGGGGTTAAGAGATCCACCTTTACTATTTCAAATCTAGAAATCTCCAATATTATAATATATAAATTTACATTATATTACCAACCGACCATAAAGGCGGTATCCTGATTAAGTCATTTTTAATTAATTCCACCGACCATAAAGACGGTATCCAATTAAGTCAGGTTAAAATTATTTAATTAAGTCCAACCGACCATAAAGGCGGTATCCAATTAAGTCAGATTTTAAGATAATTTATATATTATAATATAAGGGAGATTAATCTAAATTATCATAACAAAAGTTTCACCCTACCCCCAGCGGAAATTAACTACAAAACGTAAAAGAAAGATAAATTAAACAAACTGTTATTACTACTACAAAATAAAAATAAATTACTATAAATATATACAAACAAGATACAATCCTCAGTTCCTTATTAAGAAAGCTAATAAAGTATGAAAATTCTAAATGAAATCAGCTTCAATTTATAGGCAAAATTTCGCCTTGCGTGTCGCGACGTAGAAGTGTTGGAATGTATGCCCTAGAGCTACATGTGAAGTAAACCGTTTTATATGTTTTGAAATAAAACGATGTATTATTCATTTATCAAATTGTTTGTTTAATTTTCACATATTATATATCATCTTAAATACCCTAGATTACTTATGTGCCTTCAGACTTAGTGTATGAGTGTCATACACAAGAGGATTTAAGTCTGAAGTTAGTAATCTTAAATAGTCCATAGAGAGCAAACAAAACGGGTACTTTATTTGTGTTTTATCTATAACTGCGGTCCATTCTATATTTGTATGGCAATCCTGATCCAGATCGTCCATGTAGAGACATGAGAATGGAGGCACCTTGTATGATGCGATTATATAGGACTGGACCTAGATGGAAATGGCATTCTTATAATATCCGTTAGACTAAGAAAGAAAGTCATTTTGATCTACTAGATGGTCATATATAGATTGATCTTAATCCTGAGTGTACTACGAACTCCTGCATGGCAGGCTATGTCCTTTGATTTACAAAGGTGAGGTTGGTGTAGCAGTCCCGACCAATAGCTACGTACTTTGGGGACACAGTTTGTTTTGTAGCTGGGAACGTTTTACATAGACATGGAGTTCACTTCTTCTTGCGAGAAGTAGATGAGTATCTTTCTTCTTAGGGTTGATTCGGTACTTGAACGATTTGAGCGCTCAAGTCTCTCTATTACGAATAGAAAGATTAAAATTCATAATAGTTATGAATAAATCGTTCATTAGAGAATCAATGGTACTTAAGGTAAAAATAATTAGAGGGGTATAACTGACATTATGGCCCGACTCTAATTACGAGATACTCGTGAAGGGTCAATTCATATGTAATGAATATATCGATGGACACCGACTTGGTTCGGCTTAATATATCATCTACGGCAACGAAAGTGCAACTTCGGGTTTTTAGTGGAATAACTCGGAGTTAATAATTCGGAATATTTAATTAAGAGCTTAATTAATATTTCGAGATTATTGAAGCTCGGAACCGTAGGTCCATTTGGTCCTCGTGCTAGCTCGATATACTATAGCGGATTTAGTATAATTGGATAGTCCAATTGTATACTTACAAAAGAATAAATATTATTAATATGATTAATAATATTAATTAAGTCACACTTGTAACTATGTATTAAAAGTTATATATGATTACTTTAATAAATGATTATATGATAATTATTTATTTAAATTATATATGATATAATTTAATGAAGGCTAAAGTTATATTTCCAAATTAAAAGGTTTTGGAAACCCTTGGCATTATTTGGAAGTCACACCATTTAATTGGATGTCAAATACTCAATTTTGTAACATATATTTTCTTTATGGAAAGTTAATATAATTGTTACAAAATTAATGAAAATAATTATGCCATTGCCGATTTTGTCAAGGAATTAAAGGGAAGTTTTGATGGCTTTGGAAGTTATCAAAATTTGAAAAGGCAAATTACTTAGTTAATATTTGTAATTGATTTTGTGATTCAATACTTGATTGATGTTACAAAAAATTAATATTCAATTCCTACCTTGGCCGATTATTGCACTAAAGGGGAAGGGATTGGTTGTTTTGTTTTGGAAACAACTAACCTAAGTATAAAAAAAAAATTGATTTTCTTTTGTGGAGCTCTCTCATTCTTTGCAACCCTAGCCACCATCTTCATCTTCACCATTCTCTCAAAAGTTGAGATACTCCATTGAAGAACAAAGAAGAAAAATAAAATACTAAGTGTGATTAAATCTCTAAATCGTTGAGGGATTATTTTGTGAGTGTAGCCCACACTACTTTCCGTTGGTTGTGAGATATAGCTCGGAAGACCTTGTGGCGTTGAACCAAAATCATTATTCTCTTCTTCTCAATCTCACGGCAGTGGGACTATTTTATTGTCCATTGCTGTGAATCATATAATTGATTCGGGGCTCGTTTTGTTCCTTTTTAATTCGGGATTTTGGGAAACACCTTGGGGACATTTTGGGGCTGAGTTGGGACTGTTTTTGAGTGGAAAATTCAGACCTAAAACATCACAGCAGGTCACGCAAATCAGGGACTATTTTGGGTGCAGTTCAGGTGTGTAACGGGTCCAAAACAGTCAGCTTTTTCAATGCAGTTCGGAGGGCTGTTCGGGGACTGTTTCGAGGGTATTCCAGGGCTGAAATATTGTCCGAAACAGAAGCAAAATTTCAGTATACCTGCTGGTTCCATTCGGCTAAATGAGGTGAAGGGCAGAAAAAATTTTCAAGGTCAATCCGTGTGCATAATCACTTCCGCTGCGCGAGGAAAGCGTTTCCTACAATTGGCATCAAGAGCGAGGTTGAAAAGTGTTCTTAATCCTTTTATTTTTCATTTAAAGTTTATGTTTTTAATATATTTATATGAGTTATAATATTATATGCATGTTTAGATGAGTGGGCACATGTGATATTCATATGATGAATGTTTTTGTTATTTCATGTGTGATGAATGAATTTTGCATTGGTCGTAAATATTTCCGGCTCTTATTTTTTGTAGTTGTGTGGTTTTTTTTTTGGGATGTAAGGCCATAAGGCCATTGTTTACATTTGTTGTAATTTTATTTTTCAATGTAAAATTTCAATTTTGTAATTTGGAGCACCGAAGTCGCAAAAGGAGCCAACACCACTTTGAAGCGGGATTTGAAGACCAAAGAATGCCTTGGTAAATCTTATGTACTAATTAGATTAGTATAGGAAAAATAAGAGCCCGGTCAATGCAAAATATTTTTTACATTATATGTATGTTTTATTTCGAATTGTTTGAATAACATGTCATATAGCTTAGGATGCCCACTCTTGCATTTTACATGCCATAACATGTCATAGATGCATTATCATTGTACACATAAAAATATGATTTTATGTTATTTAAAATGTTAAATTAAAATATGATATGCATAGAAATCAATTAATTAGATTAATTGGATTTATGGTTTAAAATTTGAATTCTAATATATTGGGCTTAATTGGTGCATAATAAATTCCATTAATATATAGAATGGAAACCCGGATATAAATTCCATAGCCGAATCCGAATGGACGGTAATATGGTCTGCACTTGGGACACAATTCCACGTACCGTTGGATTTTATAACGCACTAAGATTTATTAATATGTTTAATTAAAATTTTGACCTTTTAGAATTCCATAAATTTTAAACTTATTAGTGTATAGTATTTTAAGAGTTAAAATATAATAGCTCACTAATACCACTTTAATAAATTAGTTAATTAGTTTAATTAAAAACTATTAGTAGAGACTAATAATAAAATTAGTGATACAATTAATAGTTAAAATTGATTAGCTCACTTATGACAAACTTTTTTTTGGATAAGGTAAGTATTATAACCAAAAGAAAACTATACAAATAGCAAAGGGGCATACCCCAAGAAACTAGATAAAATAAAATATTAGATATTTTAGATAGAAACCTTATTTTTAAAAATAGTGAGTGGGAGAGGGATATACGACAGTATATCCCGCGATCTCCGTTGTTAGTCCAAAAATGTGAGATTCAAAAGACGCATCGAGACAGCTTTGTTTTCGTCCCCCTACAGATGGTGTCCATTTGAGTCAATATCAGGTTTGGGTTCCGAGAGGATAGGGATTCTAGATGTATCTTGTGAACTGACCTACCCTACGGCGGCACTTCACTCGTTAAGTCTAAGAATCCCGAAACGACAGGTTTACACTCACAAAGGAATAATTAACTTTTATAAATTCCTTGATCGAATGATCGAATGAAACGGTAGTTGGTTAATATAGGAATAAGAGTTGTTCCCATATATATTAAATTGACTGAGATTGTCTCGATCTATCATGCAAGTACTTGACCTACCCTACGGCGGCACTTACTTGTGGGATGACAGATTTCCGTGGCATAGTAATTCTCTTAGGTTTCTAATTCATTTTTCATGGTTCATGCATCATGTTTAATTTTATGCTAAAATTATTTGATGATTTTAATATGCGATGAATGAATGTTAAATGCATGTTTATTTTATTTTTCAGCCATGGTTTCTCCAATTATTTCCATACTCTCAAACGAAAAACTAACGGGAGAAAACTATGTTAAGTGGAAAAGTAACATGAACACTATCATGGTCTGTGAAGACCTAAAATTTGTCCTGACGGAGGAGAGTCCTCTTGAGCCGGCCAGAAATGCTGGCCAAGCTGTGTGCGATACCTACCAGAAATGGGTCGCAGCAAATGAGAAAGCCCGCTGCTACTTGCTAGCAGGGATGTCTGAGGTTCTTGCTGCAAAGCATGAACCTATAGCTCTAGCATCTCAGATGATGGAGTCATTGCAGGGCATGTTTGGGCAGCCTTCGGAGCGTCAACGCCATGAGGCCATGGTCTCAGCAATGACTGCTAGGATGAAGGATGGGACATCAGTCCGAGAGCACATCTTGAGGATGATGACCTATCTCAACACTGTTGAAACCCATGGAGCTCGTATTGACGAGCGTAGCCAGGTGACCATGATCATGGAAACTCTTCCGAAGAGTTTCTTGCAGTTTAAAAGCAACTATGTTATGAACAAGTTGACTTTTAATTTGACCTAACTGCTTAATGAGCTCACCCGTTACGAGTCCATGCTTGTGGATCCTCGTAAGTCTGGTGCAGAGGCAAATGTTGCCGAGTCTTCTATATCTGCAAAGATAAAGAAGAAAAGCATTGGGAAGGCTAAGGGAAAGCCCATGAAGAAGAAAAACAAGAAAGGCTCCAAGGATACCAAGCCAATGGAAAATGTTTCCACTGCAACAAGAATGGGCATTGGAAAAGGAATTGTCCTAAATACCTTGCTGAGCTGAAGGAGAGAAAAGAGGAACAAGTAAATATGATTTACTAGTTATTGAATCTCTATTAGTGGAGGATGATAAATCCGCTTGGATTGTTGATTCTGGAGCCACTAACCATGTTTGTTCTTCTTTGCAGCTACTTGATTCATGGAGGGACCTTGCTGAAGGTGACTACACCATGAAAGTCGGGACATGGGATGCCGTTTCAGCAAGAGCAGTGGGATTTTCTAATTTAAATTTCATGAATAATAGTTATTTAAATTTGAACAATGTGTTGATCATTCCTGGTTTTCGCAGGAATTTGATTTCTGTTTCTAAACTTTTGGATGATGGTTATTCGGTTTCTTTTAATAGCAACTTGGTTATTATTGGTAGAAATGGATTAACTATATGCACAGGAAACTCAGAAAATAACTTGTATGTGTTAAGACCGTTAACACATAGGTCATTGCTCAATGCTGAAATGTTTAAGGTTGAGAAACCTAAAACTAAACGGCCAAAGATTTCTCACGATGACACATATCTATGGCATCTTAGACTCGGTCATATCAACCTTGACCGGATAAATAGATTGATAAAGAACGGAGCCTTAAACCAGTTAAAGCTCGGGACTTTACCAGTTTGTGAATCCTGTTTAGAAAGAAAAATGACCAAGAGACCTTTTACTGGAAAAGGTATAAGATCCAGTCAACCATTTGAGCTAATACATTCGGACGTTTGCGGACCGATGAATGTAAGAGCCCGAGGTGGTTATGAATACTTCGTCACATTCATTGACGATTGTTCAAGATATGGGTATGTCTACCTAATGCATCACAAATCAGATACCTTTGAAAAGTTCAAAGAATATCGTGCTGAGGTTAAGAGCCAATTAGGTAAGACAATCAAAGCTCTACGACCGGATCGTGGAGGGGAATACCTCGACAGAGATTTCTAGGAATTCTTAGTTGAGCATGGGATAGTATCCCGACTCACAGCGCCTGGAACACCACAGCAAAATGGTGTTGCAGAGATGAGAAATCGGACCCTACTAGACATGATAAGATCTATGTTTAGTTCGTTCTGGGGATATGCACTGCAAACTGCAATGCATATCCTTAATGTAGTTCCATCTAAGTCTGTTCCTAAGACTCCCTTAGAGTTGTGGAATGGTCGTAAAACTAGTTTACGACATTTCCGCATATGGGGGTGTCCAACACATGTGCTGAAGAATAAGACTACAAAGTTGGAGCCACGTTCTCAGGTATGCCTATTTGTAGGCTATCCTAAGGAGACTAGGGGTGGATTCTTCTACAGTCTTGATGATAACAAAGTGTTTGTATCGACAAATGCTACGTTTCTAGAGGAGGACTATATGAGGGAGTTCAAACCTCGAAGTAAAGTATTACTCGAGGAGTTACTTGCTGGTTCGACCAGCACGCCATCATCAACGAAAGTTGACAAATACATAGCACCTTCGACATCTGATAGTCAGATGCAAGCTCTTCAGAATGATCTACCGCCTAGACGTAGTGGGAGGGTTGTACGACAACTTGATCGCTACCTAGGGGTTGGAGAGGCACAAGTTGTCGCATCCAGCGATGGCATAGATGATCCATTGACCTACAGTAGTGCAATGGATGATTCTGAAAAAGAGGAATGGCTCAAAGCCATGAACCTAGAGATGAAGTCCATGTACTCCAACTCGGTCTGGGAACTTGTAGACCAACCTGATGGGGTGAAACCTATAGGTTGCAAGTGGATCTACAAGAGGAAGAGGGGATCAGATGGGAAGGTACAGACCTTCAAGGCTAGGCTAGTGGCCAAGGGTTATACCCAGAAAGAGGGAGTTGACTATGAGGAAACTTTCTCGCCAGTAGCCATGCTTAAATCCATCTGCACTCTTCTATCCATTGCCGCATATTATGACTATGAAATTTGGCAAATGGATGTCAAGACTGCATTCTTGAATGACAATCTTGATGAAAGCATCTATATGATACAACCAGAGGGGTTCATCGCCCAAGGTTAAGAGCAAAAGGTTTGCAAGCTGCAAAGGTCCATTTATGGACTCAAGCAGGCATCTCGATCTTGGAATATAAGATTTGATACAACGATCAAGTCTTATGATTTTGAGCAGAATGTTGATGAGCCTTGTGTATACAAGCGCGTCATTGACGGGAAGGTGGTTTTTCTTATTTTATACGTCGATGATATTTTACTCATTGGGAATGATGTAAAGATATTATCAGACGTGAAAACCTGGCTAGCTAATCAATTCCAAATGAAAGATTTGGGAGAGGCCAGTTATATTCTTGGGATTCAGATACTTCGGGATCGTAAGAAACGACTATTAGCTATGTCTCAGGCATCCTATATCGACAAGATCCTTGTGCGATTTGGGATGTAGAATTCCAAGAAAGGCAATCTGCCTTATCGGCATGGAATTCATTTGTCAAAGGAACAATCTCCTAAGACACCTCAAGATGTTGAGGAAATGAGACATATCCCATACGCCTCGGCAGTTGGTAGTCTCATGTATGCTATGTTATGCACGAGACCAGACATCTGTTTTGCAGTGGGAGTAGTCAGTAGGTTTCAGTCAAACCCAGGATTGGATCAATGAGTGGCTGTGAAACACATTCTCAAGTATCTTAAGAGAACGAGAGATTATATGCTCGTGTATTCCGGTGAGGATATGATCCTAAAGGGATATACAGACTCTGATTTTCAGACAGATGTCGATTCTAGGAAATCTACATCTGGATCAGTGTTCACCCTATATGGTGGGGCCATAGTATGGCGGAGTATAAAGCAATCTTGTATTGTTGACTCCACCATGGAGGCTGAATATGTAGCAGCTTGTGAAGCAGCTAAGGAAGCAGTCTGGCTCCGTAAATTCTTGGGAGATCTGGAAGTTGTTCCAGATATGGATAGACCACTCACACTCTATTGCGATAATAGTGGTGCGGTGGCAAACTCCAAAGAACCAAGAAGCCACAAGAGGGGAAAACATATAAAGAGGAAATATCATCTCATCAATGAGATAGTGCAGAGAGGAGACGTTACTGTCACAAATATTGCATCTGCAGAGAACCTGGCTGATCCGTTTACAAAGACCTTGCCGGCTAAAGTTTTTGAAGGTCACCTAGATGGTCTAGGATTACGTGACATGTCCCATTTACTCTAGTGCAAGTGGGAGATTGTTGGAATGTATGCCCTAGAGCTACATGTGAAGTAAACAGTTTTATATGTTTTGAAATAAAACGATGTATTATTCATTTATCAAATTGTTTGTTTAATTTTTGCATATTATATATCATCTTAAATACCCTAGATTACTTATGTGCCTTCAGACTTAGTGTATGAGTGTCATACACAAGAGGATTTAAGTCTGAAGTTAGTAATCTTAAATAGTCCATAGAGAGCAAACAAAGCGGGTACTTTGTTTTGTGTTTTATCTATAGCTGCGGTCCATTCTATATTTGTATGGCAATCCTGATCAAGATCGTCCATGTAGAGACATGAGAATGGAGGCACCTTGTATGATGCGATCATATAGGACTGGACCCAGATGGAAATGACATTCTTAAAATATCCGTTAGACTAAGAAAGTCATTTCGATCTACTAGATGGTCATATATAGATTGATCTTAATCCTGAGTGTACTAAGAAATCCTGCATGGCAGGCTATGTCCTTTGATTTACAAAGGTGAGGTTGGT
>SKCR01035103.1:0-42489 GCA_019454045.1 Zanthoxylum bungeanum
TTGTTGACCCGTTGACCATGCGCATTTTAGCAGAACCGGCACACGCTGGGCGTCGCGCGCGCTGTGTTCCAGCGTCGACGCGCAAAAACGGAAATATCCCTGTTGACGCATTTTTGTCCGTTTTGCCCCAAATTGCCTCCAGTGCTGTCCAACTTTATTTATCTGCAAAATAACAATAAAACACATCAAAACGTTCATAAACTCAGAAACTATACAAAATATTAAGTTAAATGAGTGGGAAATAGTGATATAAATACCACTCATCAACCAGTCGAGCCTTATAAGTTTCAACATTTCCATCAGGCCCACGCTTCCTCTTGTAAACCCATTTACAACTGATAGCAATAACTCATTGGTGAAGTGGAACCAAGTCCCAAACTTGATTCTCATGCATTGAGTCTAAATCGGATTTCATGGCACTTTGCCACTTCACGAGTTGATGTCCAACATCGATTCTCTATAGGTAAAAGGATCAGTCTCTTTAACTAAGAGAACATCGAGACTCTTTTCCGGTATCAAATACAAGCGTTCAGGAGATCTAGATACCCTTTGTGACCTACGAAGTGTGTATGTTGAAGGTTCTTCATCTACTTGAACTTCAGGTTCCTCCGTTGTTCGTTGTTTTTCAGGTTGGACTTCATCAAGTTCAACCTGTCTATAATTACCACCTTCTGACAAAAATTCTACTCCTAGAAATTTTGCGAAGCGAACTACAAACACATTTCGATGCTCAGTATCATAGAATATATATCCCTTCGTATTCGAAGGATTTCCAACAAACCTAAACTTTTACCCTCGAGGTGAAAACTTATCTTGATGAGCCATCCTGACATAGGCAGGACAACCCCAAACCTTAATATAATTAAGATTTGGTCTCCTACGGGTCCATATGTCATATGAAGTCGTAGGAACGGCTTTTGAAGGAATTTTATTCAAAAGATGTGCAGCTGTTAAAAGAGAGTAGCCTCATAAGTAATAGGACAAATCTGTAAAACTCAACATTGATCGGACCATATCTAAAAAGTCTGATTTCTCCTCTCATACACTTCATTGTGCTGTGGAGTACTTGGAGGAGTATATTGAGCAAGAATTATATTCTCTTTCATATAATCCATGAACTCAGTGCTCATATATTCGCCGCATCCATTAGATCGAAGGCATTTAATATATTGACCAATCTGTTTTTCTACTTCATTTCGAAACTCTTTGAACTTTTCAAAGGTTTCCGAATTATGTCGCATCAGATAGACATAACCGTACCGTGATAGATCATCGGTAAAGGTAACGAAGTATGAATAACCACTGTGAGTAGTCTGACTTAGTGGATCACACACATTATAATGTACGAGTTCCAGTAAGTTAGTGGCGATGTCTCCAACACCGGAAAATAAGGCTTTGGTCATCGTACCCTGAATACATGAATCACAAGTTGGATATGGTTCAATGGTGCGATCTGATATCAAACCATTCCTAACCAATTGGGTAAGGCGTTTAACGCCTATATGTCCTAGCCTCATGTGCCATAGTTCAGTATTATTAACAACAGGTAAACTACGTTTATTAATCCTAATATTCAAAATATCTCTAGAAGTATGCAACGTGTAATAACCATGCTCATTTGGACAACAAAGGATCTGAATATTACGTTTATCATATAAATACAAAGAACATATCTTAATATTAACAAGATAACCTTCTGTATCTAATACAAAAAGAGATATAATATTTGCTACACATCCAGGTACAACATAGCAATCATACAACAAAAGGCTCTCATTCGGCAAAGGGGTCTCGCATACTCCCACTGCAACTGCATCCAGAGAGTCTCCACTCCCAAAGCGCAATTGCATCTCTCCAGGCTTCAGTTTCTTACTTTCCTTCAGCACCTACAATAAATTGCAAATCATGTTGGACGTAACAGCTTCACAAGCTAGTGAGATCTCAATAACTGGAAAAATAAATGTACCTGATGTAGATGCTCTCTCCTTCCTTTTCTGGGCAATGTAGTCAGGATAGTTCTTTTTCCAGTGCCCGACTTTCCTGCAATAATGGCATTTGTCTTCGGACGCCCTCTTGGGCTTCGCTATCTTTCCTTGCGGTGGAGGGCCGAAACCCTTCTTCTTATTCACTTTCGTATTTTTTCCATTTGGCCAAGCCTAAGAAGAAGCAGAGAGTGAAGTAGGTTTCGGAGGGCAAGTCGGTACTCCCTTCCTTAGGTCATCTTCCGTCGTGATCAGCATCCTATGCAGTTCATAGTAGGAACAGATAATCCGATTCATGTTGAAATACATCACGAATTGGCGATATGAAGCTGGGAGTGAACCAAAAATGACACTCCTACCGAGAATGTCATTCAGAGGGAGATTATGTTGCCTCAGTTGTTCGATCAAATCGATCAAGTGAAGAACATGCGAGCTCACAGCTTGCCCCTCGTCCAGTCGCGCATGGAATAGTTCCATCGTAACTCTATGAACAATAATTTGTTCTTAGTTCATATACGATTCTCTTAATCGCATCATCATAATATACGCATCTGTCATGTTATAGTATTATTTCTTGAGTCTTGGTGCCAGTGAACTTAAGAAGTATGATTTAACTTCTAAATCATCAGCTTTCCAAGCTTAGAAAATTTAGATTTCCTCCAGTGTTGTGTCCTCAGACACGGCAAGGGGCAGCGGACCCTCGAGTACATATCCCAACTTTTCGGAATCAAGGACAAACCTTAAATCCAAATCCCAATCGGTGAAGTTCTCAGGCCTTTAAGTTTGTTCGTATACAACATACGCGCAAACAGATTAGTCGATTGTGCCTCCATCATAATGTTGGACAATTATGACCCATAGCGTCACTATTTGTACAGATCACGGTGTTGTTGTACAAATTAACTATGTGACAAAGGAGATTGCACTCTTATCATTTGTGATTAGATCACTTAGATGTATAAATGATAGGAGGTCCATATGATTTGTTCCTGGACTGAGAATAATATGGACAGTATCAGTCCACGAAGGATAAATCATTAAATATCCCTAGTCAGAGTATTATCGAGATTGGACATCGATAAATGCGTAAAAGACTAGTATTACACTTGTGCGTGTTGTGAGGGCACAACTGCATATTTCTCATATGTTTGGGTATAGGATACTCATGCAAGTGTAAAAGGAGGTATAATTTACCGATGGTACGGGAAACAGCTTCGCTCTGGATTAGCCCCTCGGAATTCCATTGGTAGTATGACTATATGTCTATGGAAGTCCGAAATCAGGTAGGTGTATTTGTCTTAACCTGAGACTTGCACCGCTAATACATACGACAATCAATATACTTTGGTTGAGGTCGTCCAGGGCTTTAACCCGTTCTGTGTACGCCAATACTGGGTATATTGAGAATCGTAGTGTGTTGGGTGTGATGTCAAGATGGAAGTGTCACTCCAGTCATATGGAGATGATAGTCACGTAGGATACGGTACAGGTTCTCTTAAGTACTGCAGTCATCGGGATAATATGACTAGGTCATAGTTATCCGATATAGAGACTAGTTATCAGACATCTGACATGTGCTTCGTACGGGGAAGACACAATTCCAGCCTCAGGCCTAGCACGTGATCATCTGATACTGGATCGATATACGCAATACCACGTATACTACGCTTGATATAGATCGCTTATTCCTGTAAGCATGTTTCTGGAGAATTGGGTAGGCATGGCGCTTTGCTAGAAGCCAACCTTGTCTTGTGAATCGGTGTAAATGTAGTACGAGGTACTTACGTGTTCGGATAGTCCGACGACCCGATTTAATGCCAACATATCCGGAGATCTCATGGGTCGCTCCTCGAAGATTAACCGATGACGTATGACTCGCACTTTAATTAATCTGGAATTAATTTAATGATAGAAAATTAAGCTGGGATTAATAGCGGAGATATTTTATCTGGGATAAAATATCAATTAAAAAGAGAGAACGATTAATTTGGAATTAATCGATAAAATAATATATTTGATATATTATACGAATTGGATTTCGACGCGGAATTAAAATTAGATTTTAATTCGGGTGAACAAATTAATTTAGAATTAATTCGTTAGCGACGTGAATAGTGATTTCGCTAGGCGTAATCATTTAATTACGACGCAATGGAAAATTCGTTAATTTGGAATTAGCGAACCCGAGCCCGAGATATTTTGCGAGCGCATTTACATTTCAAATACGAGTGTGGCACGCAAGTCAAATCAAGCGTCAAATCGCAAGTCACATCAAGCGTCAAATCACATGTCACTTTGAGTGATGTGACATTTGATTGATTGATGTGAGTTGATGTGAGATGAAGAAAGCATTAAATGCTTTGCTTTTTGAAATTAAAAAGTGTAAATGGTTTATTTATTTTGGAAATAATAAAAACCTAATACAACTTTTATTCTCTCTCTCTTCTGTACACGACACACGCATTTTTGGGAGCCAAAATGTCTCTCTCTCTCGGTCTCAAACGCCTCTTCTTCCTTCTGGTTTACAGCAAAACCGTGA
Source organism: Zanthoxylum bungeanum (assembly GCA_019454045.1). Lineage (NCBI taxonomy): Eukaryota > Viridiplantae > Streptophyta > Magnoliopsida > Sapindales > Rutaceae > Zanthoxylum > Zanthoxylum bungeanum. The sequence goes on from SKCR01035103.1 coordinate 4,522, forward strand.
GTGATGGAGAAGAAAAAGACTTGATTTTGTTGCAAGATCCAAGTGCTAGCACACTCTAGGAGGCATACTAAGGTGAAAGGGAATTGAGTTCGTGAGCATGGAAGATTATCAACAAAGCTTGGAGCTTTAATGGAGTCCATGGTCGATTCTTCATGGAGGAGATCCACCCACTGCCGTGAGAGCCACTGCTCAGTCCACCACCGAGCAGCCCACTGCCGAGCAAGGAGGAGCAGTTCGGTTTTTGTCTTCGGAGCATCCAACCGATCAATGTGATTTTTTTCCGCACCTCTTTTGATGTGTATTCATATTGTTTCATGCTTAATCTTTGATCTTGGGACCCTTAGAGGACTCCAACAATGGTATCTTGAGCCATTTGAGCATGAAACGAAAATTAGGGTTCTTAACTAAATGTGGGGCTTTTTGATTTAAGCATGTTTTTTGAAAAATTGTTTGTTTAAATATGCTTGTATATGGATAACTTAGAGTTATATATAATCAATTTGTTGAAAAATTAATTGGATTGATTTTCCCCAATTTGCTTATTTGGCCGAAAATGGTTAGCTCCCTAATGTCTTGGTCTTTTGTTTTTTTGAACATTGGATGTGTTGGAAATCATTTGGGGATGTTGAATTTATGTTTAATTTGGTTCAATTGGATTGAATTTTATTTGGGCATATTTTTCCCCTTTGGCCGAGACTTTAGCATGTGTTAATTGGGTTGATTTTGATCAAATTATGTTGGACATGATTCATTGATGATAAGCATGATTAATTGGACAAATTTGGTGTTTTTTGAAATATTGATTTGGGTAATTAATAATGCTATACACTTTAGTTTAATTGAATTGTAAAATTGGATTTTGAAATTTAATTAAATTGGGCCTTAAATTGGATTTGGGTTTTTAAGTTGTTATTGGGCTTGTTGGGCTTTATTTTACAAAGTTCGGTTTAGGAAAAATTGGTTGGATCCAATTAGGCCCAAAACCGCATCCAAAAAGCCCAAATGCGACTAATGAACCTTTAAAGTTTAATTGGGCCTAATGGGCCTAAATTGATTTATGGGCTTATGGGGTAACTCCCGGTTGGATTTTGGTTATTCGGTTTGATCCGAGTTGACCAAAAGTCCACGCCTTGAAGAAATTAATTAAAAGCCCATTGGACTTTAATTAAATTAATATTGGATATTAATCGGGCTAAGATACCCGTAACGATTAAATTTGGAATTTAAGTCGTAAAGGTTTATTTAATAAAGTGTAATATTTAATTTGGAATTAAATAGTGAATTAGAATTAAATGCGTATTAAATTGGATTTAATTATGTAATTTAATTTAATTCGAAGAAATCTTACTTTGAGTACGTGTTTGCAAAACGAGTTTGACTAGAAAAAATCAAATCGTTGTTTGAACATTGGATGATCACTAATTATCTGATTAATTAATTTGATTAGATTGATTGATAACATGCTTGTATGAATACATGGTTGCGATGCATGAATAATGTATATCAGATGGATATTAGTAGGGTGGGGTAATTTTGGAAATTGTATTAAATTTGATTTATTAATTGGACCTGCGAGTCCAGCCTTATCTCTTATTTCTTTGTATTTTCTTCTGACCTATTCCCCTCAATGTAAATGAGGTTTCTTTAGAAGTGTAGTGTAACGGGTAGAAGTAATACATGTGCTAGCTGGAGAGAGAAAGAGAGAGATTTGATCTAGGATCAATGTAAAATATTCATCCGCATATCATTATTACTTTATTTCATATGCGCTTTATTATGTGTTTAGAATGAATGTTTAAGGGTGTATGATGATGAGACCTTAACAAAGATAATAAATTGGTTGCCAAATTGCACGCGAAAAACCCTCAAATAATATTAAGCGTCTTTCCTTCCATTGAGTGATTCTCACTCAAGATCCGAGACGGCATTGGTTTGTTGGCCAAAGTCAAGGCCTTTGTCTGTCGAAGATGTGTTTGAATCACGAAGGCTTTGTTCCATGTCATGTCTTGTCCAAGTTGTGGTTTGTTGGCCAAAGTCAAGACCACTTCTTGTCCATCGACATTGATTACGAAGCTTTACATGGTCAATGGGTCGCGCTTGACTGGGATCACTAAGTTTGTTGTGCCAAAGCCAATGCTTAGTTGATTTAGAGGAAAAAGGTTAGGTAATACATTGGATGTATTGGCATATATAAGATATATGTTTCGGACTTGGAAGTCCCCCTACCGGATCTAGGAATTGGATTGGATCCAATCGATCTTAGAGATCTACCTAGTTAATTATCAAACAATTTGTTGGCCAAAGTCAAGATTATGTGATATTTAACGGGATCCTAGCCCACTAGGAAACACGGTTACCCGAGTACTCAACAGAGGGTTAGAGGCTCGCCGAAAAATAGTGGGAGGCAAGAATTGAATTTGCAATATTCGTTCAATAACTCGCCACACGCGCTCATTCAAATATCATTCGTCAAATCAATTAAATGTTAGTTGGACTAATATTTAAATTGTTTTTTTTTTATAATCAGTTGGACTGTATTATAGTTGATTATATAATTGGATTATAGTAATCAATATATTTGAATTAATTAATTTCGATTTACAGTTGATTTATAATTGGATTATAGTAATCAATGTAATTGAGGTTAATTAATTTAAATATATTTGATTGTATAGTTGGACTATAATAATCAATATAATACATAGTACCACAAATCGTTGATTAAATAATTGGACTATTAGAATCAAGATAAAATGAAAGATTAGCATTTAAAACATAATCCTAGGGAAAATGTATTTAAATGACTTAATTTTTCTAATTGGGAATAATATTTCAGGATGGTCCTGGAAATATAATAAGTTAGTTTATTTGATAAAATAACAAAATAGGCCTAAGTCTGGAGTTAAGCAAATAAGTGGAACATGATATTTGGAATATTCATGTAATGATAACTTTAGTGCTTAATCCATTATACTTGTCATATAGACTCCTTAATTTCTTTATCAGAACTAAGAATTAGATTCTTCAAGTATGATATTGAAATTGAAGGATCTTCATAAATCTATACTTAGATTTTGGAAGTAAATAAATTGCAATAATAAACTCTTGGAGAGTAAATGACTATTCTCATGGAGACAATGTCAAAGTTTGCAATTAGGCAAGTAGCGCAAGGCGCACCTTACTTCGATATTCTAGAAAGCCAAGGCTTGGCCAAAGGCTTCTGGAGTGTGGAAAAGGACAAAGGTAAAATAATTATAATCTTCTAGGAAGATAAGAGGACATATCCCAAGAAGGAATTGAAGACGAGCAAGGCTCTGACTTCAAATATGTTTGTCATAATTATGTTCACTACTAGTATTAAAATTAGATTTAAATACTTAGTGTGGTACATAAATATGTATTGATGTTTAGAATCTGTTTTGAACAGGATACTGACTTCAATAGAGATTAATCTGTGAATCGGAAACGGAACGAAAGTCGCTGTTTTGACCGTAGATACCTAAGTTTAGGAACTACCCTTTGGGTATGTACGTAAATTAGGAAACTGTTATAATGTAACTAGTTTGACTATGAACATTATCTTTATATCAGTGTTTAATCCAATGCGGATTGAACCTTTATATTTTAGAACACTAAAGTGTTTTATTATATAAAGATGATATTGAGATAAACACATTAGATGTGAATAACAGAATTTATATTTAGAATATAAATAAATCTCACATGTATATCATGATAAACAAATAATTCGAACTGATTTGATCATGGAGAAATTTAATAGTGGCAATGTTGTCTGGGACACATTAAACAAGAATCGTATATCCGCACTTTTGAAGAGCGGGTACTAGGACTGATTTGATTCCAATCAAATAAAGTCTACGAATCTAGTTTATTGGGCAAAGTGCCTAAAACACTATTTACTTGGTAAAAATGTAAATGCCACCGATCTGTAACCCCTAATTCATAGTGAAATTAGTGGGCCCATGTCTAGCTAGGCTAGATGTGGATATGATATTTCGTGACCTATACGGATGTGGCATCGCGTAATGGTTATGTGTTTCTTTTGAAGAACACAAATCGGAAACTTTTACAGTTTCGCCACGAAATAGACAAACAGATCGGCTAAGATATTAAATCATCACGGTTATACCATGATGAAAATACATAAGCAATAAGTTTCTAATATAATTGAAAGATTAAAGTATTCTTTCAATGAGGACTCCTCCCGGAACACGTCAATTGACGGTGTGTCCGAACTAGAGTAACCGAATCTTGTTGGACATGATAAGGTTAATCATGAGTCGCTCTGAGCTACCATTTCCTTCAACGGATATGCATAAACAGTGCAAGAACTTATTTTGAATAAGGTTCCATAAAAATCTGTTTGATAGAATTCATATTAGATATGAACGGGAAAGAAACCGGGTTTCACATTCCTGTTAAATTTGTGAATGCTAGGCATATATTGGATGATACCAAACTAAAACCCAAATTGGATAAGTGCCAAATGTAAGTTATCCTAGGGATACCATAAGTATTGTACTTATAGATCTCACCAGAGAACAATTATATTGTTGCTCACCATGTGGTTTTCCTAAGAGGAATACCGATATGCAGTGGTAAGTGGGAGGATAGTAAAATTCGATGAAAATCGGAGTAATACTATTACAGGAATCGAATCCTAATGGAACACAAATAGTTCATCAAGGATGAAACTATTACCATTAATCTTCGAATACACAAGAACCGCATAAGTCGGAGAGAGTCAGAAAACAACCTGGGGTATGGGTTTCTGATCTCACCTCGTAAAGATGTCTATCTTATTGATGTATACCAACTGACTACGTATGAGGAAGTGATACAATGTATCGACTCCCTATTATGACAAAGTGTCATGAGTCCGAAATGGATTCCATGTATATCAACAAGTTTGGATACTAGTTGACGTATCGCAAGGCATTGTGCCTACTGGTACAGTATAAGTCTTCAAGGAAGACATACATGGAAGGCAACATACCAACGTATAAAGCTAGGCTTTTAGCGGAAAGGTATCGTTATCAACATTGTGTTGATTACAATTCAACCTTTTACCTGTTGCCACGGTAAATCCATTTGGATAATGCTTGCTAAAGCTGCATGTTTCATTCATGAAATATGTCAGCAGTGCGGTAAAATCGCTTTCCTAAAAAGGAAACCTTTTGGAGGATGTTTAAAACATCCTGACGATTTTGTCATACTAAAACTAGCAAACAAGGTTTGCGGGTTATTCGATCCATGTTTGGATTGAAGCAAGCATAGGTTCTTGGAATTATCGTTTTGATGTAATCATAATGGTTTATGATTTAATTCAAAACGAAAAGATTCTTGTGTATATAAGATGGTTAGTGGGAGCGCACTGACAGTGGCTGTCCTATAAATAATGATAATGTTTCATTTCTTGGAAATGATATTCCCATAATAATCGGCGAAAGCTCGGCTTTTGAAAACTCTCCGAGAATTCGTACATTGAAAAATGTCCGCGACCTGGTGTCTCATACGCTTTGAGTATATGATTCACAAACAGGCCAATCCAATTGATAGTCACTGGATTGATATTAAGAACATCCGTTAGTATCTTAGAGATCTAAGGATGCTATTTTAAACTTTGGAAAAAGAGAACTTGAAGTGACTAGGATCACTACCACAAGTTTCCCAACCGATAAAAATGGTACTATACAGTTTGAATAACGGCACAGTGAGCTGGAAATCTTCCAAGCAAGATACTGTTACCGTATAAACAACAAATGAGGGTTAGTTGCTGCAACTGAGGCGGCAATAGAAGCCTTCTGGGTCGATAAAAAAATCTAATTAGATTAGAAATAATTTTGTTAGCAGCTGAGCTAGGCGTCAGCACAGGCTAAAGAATTAATGGTCTCATCAACGATCCAGATACATACTTCAACTATTCATTTGATTCGTTCGGATCATACATCGTGGCGATGTGATGATCAAATAAATCGCATCCGATGATAATCACGTAAATCCGGTGATGAAAACCTTTCTCAGCAGTTGGAGCAAACCGTACATAGTTCAGGTGTCAAGCACTCGAGTGACTGGCTATAGGCCAAGTGGGAGATTGTTGGACAATTATGACCCATAGCGTCACTATTTGTACAGATCACGGTGTTGTTGTACAAATTAACTATGTGACAAATGAGATTGCACTCTTATCATTTGTGATTAGATCACCTAGATGTATAAATGATAGGAGGTTCATATGATTTGTTCCTGGACTGAGAATGATATGAGACAGTATCAGTCCACGAAGGATAAATCATTAAATATCCCTAGTCAGATTATTATCGAGATTGGACATCGATAAATACGTAAAAGACTAGTATTACACTTGTGCGTGTTGTGAGGACACAATGGCATAGTTCTCATAAGTTTGGGTATAAGATACTCATGCAAGTGTAATAAGAGGTTTTGTTTTACCGATGGTACGGGAAACAGCTTCGCCCTGGATTAGACCCCCTCAGAATTCCATTGGTAGTATGACTATGTGTCCATGGAAGTCTGAAATCAGGGTAGGTGTATTTGGTCTTAACTTGAGACTTGCACCGCCAATACATACGACAATCAATATACTTTGGTTGAGGTCGTCCAGGGCTTTAACCGGTTCTGTGTACGCCAATACTGGGTATATTGAGAATCGTAGTGTGTTGGGTGTGATGTCAAGATGGAAGTGTCACTCCAGTCATATGGAGATGATGGTCACGTAGGATACGGTACTGGTTCTCTTAAGTACTGCAGTCATTAAAGAGAGAGAACGATTAATTTGGAATTAATCGATAAAATAATATATTTGATATATTATAGGAAATTGGATTTCGACGCGGAATTAAAATTAGATTTTAATTCGAGCGAACGAATTAATTTAGAATTAATTCGTTAGCGACGTGAATAGTGATTTCGCTAGGCGTAATCATTTAATTACGACGCAACGGAAAATTCGTTAATTTGGAATTAGCGAACCCGAGCCCGGGATTATTTGCGAGCGCATTCGCATTTCGAATTCGAGTGCGGCACGCAAGTCAAATCAAGCGTCAAATCGCAAGTCACATCAAGCGTCAAATCACATGTCACTTTGAGTGATGTGACATTTGATTAATTGATGTGAGTTGACGTGAGATGAAAGAAAGCATTAAATGCTTTGCTTTTTGAAATTAAAAAGTGTAATTGGTTTATTTATTTTGGAAATAATAAAAACCTAATACAACTTTTATTCTCTCTCTCTCCTGTACACGACACACGCATTTTTGGGAGCCAAAATGTCTCTCTCTCTCGGTCTCAAACGCCTCTTCTTCCTTCTGGTTTACAGCAAAACCGTGAGTGATGGAGAAGAAAAAGACTTGATTTTGTTGCAAGATCCAAGTGCTAGCACACTCTAGGAGGCATACCAAGGTGATAGGGAAGTGTGTTCGTGAGCATGGAAGATTATCAACAAAGCTTGGAGCTTTAATGGAGTCCATGGCCGATTCTTCATGGAGGAGATCCACCCACTGTCGTGAGAGCCACTGCTCAGTCCACCACCGAGCAGCCCACTGTCGAGCAATGAGGAGCAGTTCGGTTTTTGTCTTCGGAGCATCCAATCGATCAATGTGAGTTTTTTCCGCACCTCCTTTGATGTGTATTCATATCGTTTCATGCTTAATCTTTGATCTTGGGACCCTTAGAGGACTCCAACACATAAATCTATCATATAGATTTCGAAAAACAGTTAGCAGATAAAAAGCAATTTCAAATAGTATCGAATGTGTTAACTATATCATGGATAATTAATCTAAAAATGCCTCTTCCACTAAATCATTCAATATTGTAATCCCCAAACAGAATACACAGATTTAATAATTAAATTAAATATAAATAGTGAAAGGTCGATCCCATGAATATATTTTAGCTCACAACTTTGGCATGTTCTCGCCTACGTATATTCATCAGGTAGACAATTCATTGTCAATCACTCAATAGTGACTCTTAGGTTTCCGGTCCTGGTTGTTTCTCATTGTGACAGCTTTGGCACGTTCACAAGGAGGCGTACCAAGGTTAAACTCATCAATGATCAACTCAAGCTACTTGCGTAACCCTGACAACTTTAGCACATTCAGGATTCCGTTTTCGCTTGAATTTATCTAGTATCAGATATACATCCGGCATAAATAAATTTATATCTGCTACACCCTCACAGCTTTGGCACATTCTCGGATGTAGTCATAGAAAATATATATTCATAAACCATATTGACAAGACGGACTATGTAACATGCATCAAATACATAATTAACATAAACCTTATTAATTATGGATTTTCCGCAAAAGATGCTTTTTACTTAATTTAATCAAATTAAATAAACACATGCATGCATAAAGTAAAGATTAAATTAAACATTGCATTTAAAAGAAATAATCATATTAGGATGTTCAGAATCAGACTCGCTCTGATATCATTTTGTAGGGGTTTTATGGTGAAAATCTGGTAACGCAGTGAAAACGCGGAAAATCAAAATTTCCTATTTCAATAATTTTTCTTGGATCAATTAAATAAACTTGTAATTGCCTAATACTTAAAAATTGAAATTTTACACAAGAAACCAAATTTCTTGGTAATTGCCGAATTGGCCCAAAACTTTGCAAATTGATTATTTTAGTCCTAAAATTGTCAAATACAATTTTTGATGATTCTAAATCATTTCTAAAATGATTTCCAACATGTCCAACACATCAAAATCAGATTGCAACAAAATCCCCAAATTTTTGCTAATTACCGAACACACCCGGAATTCTTCAGGTTTTGTAATTGGTCCTTTTTTGTTCAAAACATCTCAAGATCAAATCCAATCAACTCAAAAATTAATATGCATCATATACACATTAATACATCACATATATGAAACGCCCAAAATTTAGAAAGGGTTAAGAACCCTAATTTTATAATCTCTTCAAATTGACAAATTTTACCAAATCAATTAAATTCAACACGTTAATTCAATTTTGATGCTCGGTATCATAGAACAGATATCCCTTTGTATTTGAAGGATATCCAACAAACCTAAACTTTTGCCCTCGAGCTGAAAGCTTATCTTGCTAAGCCATCCTGACATAGGCAAGACAACCCCAAACCTTAATATAATTAAGATTTGGTCTTCTACCGGTCCATATCTCATATAGAGTCGTATGAACAGCTTTTGAAGGAATTTTATTCAAAACATGTGCAGCTATTAAAAGAGAGTAGCCCTATAAGTAATAGGCAAATCTGTAAAACTCAACATTGATCGGACCATGTCCAATAAAGTCTGATTTCTCCTCTCAGACACCCCATTGTGTTGTGGAGTACCTGGAGGAGTATATTGAGCGAGAATCCTATTCTCCTTCATATAATCCATGAACTCACTTCTCATATATTCGCCACCTCGATCAGATCGAAGGCATTTAATATATTAACCAGTTTGTTTTTCTACTTCATTTCGGAACTCTTTGAACTTTTCAAAGGTTTTCGATTTATGTCGCATCAGATAGACATAACCATACCGTGACAGATCATCGGTAAAGGTAACGAAGTACGAATAACCACTGTGAGCAATTTGACTTAGTGGACCACATACATCAAAATGTACGAGTTCCAGTAAGTTAGTGGCGCGGTGTCCAACACATCAGAAAATGGGGCTTTGGTCATCTTACCCTGAATACATGATTCACAAGTTAGATAGGGTTCAATGGTGAGATCTGATATCAAACCATTCCTAACCAATTAGGTAAAGCGTTTAACGTCTGTACGACCTAGCCTCATGTGTCATAGTTCAGTATTATTAACAACATGTAAACTACGTTTATTAATCCTAGTATTCAAAATATCTCTAGAAGTATCTAACGTGTAATAACCATGCTCATTTGGACAACAAATGATCTGAATATTATGTTTATCATATAAATACAAAGAACAGTTCTTAATATTAACATGATAACCTTTTGTCTCTAATATAAAAAGAGATATAATATTTGTTACACATCCCGGTACAACATAGCAATCATACAACAAAAGGCTCTCATTCGGCAAAGGGATCTCATATACTCTCACTGCAACTGCATCCAGAGAGTCTCCACCCCCAAAGCGCAACTTCATCACTCCAGGCTTCAGTTTCTTACTTTCCTTCAGCACTTGCAACGAATTGCAAATGTGAACGGGACATGTAGAATCCAAAATCAAGCTGGACGTAACAGCTTCACAAGCTAGTGAGACCTCAATAACTGGAAAAATAAATGTACCTGATGTAGATGCTCTCTCCTTCCTTTTCTGGGCAATGTAGTCAGGATAGTTCTTTTTCCAGTGCCCGACTTTCCTGCAATAATGGCATTTATCTTTGGACGCCCTCTTGGGCTTCGCTATCTTTCCTTGCGGTGGAGGGCTGAAACCCTTCTTCTTATTCACTTTCGTATTTTTTCCATTTGGCCAAGCCTAGGAAGAAGCAGAGAGTGAAGTAGGTTTCGGAGGGCAAGTCGGTACTCCCTTCCTTAGGTCATCTTCCGTCGTGATCAGCATCCTATGCAGTTCATAGTAGGAACAGATAATCTGATTCATGTTGAAATACATCACGAATTGGCGATATGAAGCTGGGAGTGAACCAAAAATGACACTCATACCGAGAATGTCATTCAGAGTGAGATTATGTTGCCTCAGTTGTTCGATCAAATCGATCAAGTGAAGAACATGCGAGCTCATAGCTTTCCCCTCATCCACTCGCGCATGGAAAAATTCCATCGCAACTTTATGAACAATAATTTGTTCTTGGTTCATATACGATTCTCTTAATCGCATCATCATACTATACGCATATGTCATGCTATAGTATTATTTCTTGAGTCTCGGTGCCAGTGAACTTAAGATGTATGATTTTAACTTTTAAATCATCATCTTTCCAAGCTTGAAAAACTTGGAGTTCCTCTGGTGTTGCGTCCTCAGACACAGCAAGGGGCAGCAGACCCTCAAGTATATATCCCAACTTTTTAGAATCAAGGACAGTCCTTAAATCCAAATCCCAATCGGTGAAGTTCTCAGCACCTTTAAGTTTGTTCGTATCCAACATACGCGCAAACAGATTAGTCTATTGTGCCGCCTTCGTAAATCTAGCATAGAGATTACAAAAAAAGGTTAGCAGATATAAAGCAGTTTCAAATAATATCGAAAGCATTAACTAGATCATGGATTTTTAATCTAAAAATGCCTCTCCCACTAAATCATGCAATACTGTAATCTCTAAACATAATACAAAAATTTAATAATTAAATTAAATACAAATAATGAAAGGTGAATCCCATAAATATATTTCAGCTCACAGCTTTGACACGTTCTCGCCTACGTATATTCATCAGGTAGACAACTCCTTGTCAATACTCAATAGTGACTCATGGGTTTCCGGTCCTGGTCGTTTCTCATTGTGACATCTTTGGTACGTTCACAAGGAGGTGTACCAAGGTTAAACTCGTCAATGATAAACTCAAGCTGCTTGCGTAACCCTGACAGCTTTGGCACGTTCAGGATTCCGCTTTAGCTTGAATTTATCTAGTATCAGATATACATCCGGCATAAATAAATTTCTATCTACTACACCCTCACAGCTTTGGCACGTTCTCGGATGTAGTCATAGAAAAGATATCCATAAACCGTATTAACCAGACGGACCATGTAACATGCATCAAATACATAATTAACATAAACCTTATTAATTATGGTTTTTCCGCAAAAGATAATTTTTACTTTATTTAATCAAATTAAATAAACACATGCATGCATAAAGTAAAGATTAAATTAAATATTGAATTTAAAAGGCATAATCATATTAGGGTTTCCAGAATCAGACTCGCTCTGAAAATTTTGTAGGGGTTTTATGGCGAAAATCCGGTAACGCAGCGGAAACGCGGAAAATCAAAATTTTACGATTTCAATAATTTTTCTTAGATCAATTAAATGAACTTATTTATTTAATTACTCAATACTTAAAAACTGAAATTTTGCACAAGAAACCAAATTTCTTGGTAATTATCGAATTGGCCCAAAACTTTACAAATTGATTATTTTAGTCCTAACATTGTCAAATACAATTTTGGATGATTCTAAATCATTTCTAAAATGATTTTCAACATGTCCAACACATCAAAATCAGATTGCAACAAAATCCCCAAATTTTTACTAATTGTCGAACACACCCAGGATTTTTCAGTTTTTGTAATTTGGTCATTTTTTGTTCAAATCATGTCAAGATCAAATCCAGTCAACTCAAAAATTAATATGCATCATATACACACAATATTACATCACATATATGAAAATCCCCAAATTTGGAAAGGGTTAAGAACCCTAATTTTACAATTTCTTCAAATTGATAAATTTTACCAAATCAATTAAATTCAACAATTTATTTCCAACTTTACCACACCAAACAACTCTCACCATCATGAAACAACTCACGGACAATTATAGGTCATCAATGAGTGGCTTAGCAACTCTAGAATGGCAACTTGATTATCAAATAATCAAAAGAGAGCTTATGAAACCATTTCAAGCTCACTTGGAAACCATACATGCTTACATCTTTCAAACAAGTTCATAACCATTTAAAACACAAACTAAAAGTGTAGAGACAACATCCTAGCAACACATGAAGAAATATTTTCTAAGTTGAAAGGTTTAAAGAAAAACTTACAAAATCAAGAAATTTCCAAGCTTTTCTTTTGGTTCCTCAACTTTTGCTCTCAACTCTTTTGTGTTTATTTTGTGTAACTTGCTAACCTGATCCACCAAAAATGAAAAAAAAAACAATATATACTTCACAAATCTACCCTTGGCCGAATTTTTGTAAGGATAAAATATATAGATATTATTTTTTTTCATTAAAGCTTACTTTATCAACTTGCATCTTTTATCATTACTAATTTAAAAATTCAACAAGTCAAATAAAACAACTCAAGGCATCTCCAAAAATATCAAAACTTAAGATATTTATGTTTTTAATTAATTTAATTATTTAATAATAAAAAAAATAAAATAAATATTTTAAATATAAATATTTTAAATATATATATTATATTTACTTTAAATATCCAAATACATATATATTTATGATATATGTCAAATATCATAATTTGATATTTAATTAATGTGTATTTAATAAAATCTATCATTAAATACAAATACACAATAACTTGGAAATGACCATGAGGTCCATTCGCATGTATTTTTTGTTTAACTTTTAAATGACTTATAAATAATCAGTATTATTCATAAAAGTTACCCTAGTGCTCTACGAGTATATTTCACTAGTGAGACTCTCTAGATTCAGGCATATCTGTCACGAAGTCCAATTTCGTGTCCATAATTTACCCACCCGTAAATTATGACGACCACGAATAAACTCGCTGAATCATACAGGTCGAGGTCATGGCATATGTTTAATTCCTCTGTCACAGGTATCAAGATATATCCCAAAGATATAGATGTAAATGTCAAATCTCTATAGGGACAATCCCGTCAACGTATCTATTATCAATCTCTAAAAGAACACTTAGAACTCACTTCTAAAGTGTACCACGGGCCCATAGTTTTTATCTGATTGCTAATCATATATGGACTACCTATGCTCTGTACACATAACTGACGGATCCTATCTTGACACACATAGGACACCCTGAGGATCTGTCCATAACCAACGAATAAGCAGAGGTCTAATCTGAATAGATCGGTGACGTGAATGCCATCTAAGTGTGGAAGATATCTCATGTGCCCACAGTGGTATATCAAGTCGAAGAATCACAAATGATACTCAACCCGAGAAGATTCTTATTGACGTTGGTGTACCATCCATTAAGAATCTTCGGTGAGTCGTTCAGTGTTTATCCACTATAAACACCTACACGTCTATACGAGTCTCCAAGACTCATGGTTCATTGAGAAACCATTGGAATCATATATTCCAGTATATGGCATGTACCGATCCTAACGATTTTACTTTACTGACCAAGTAGTGTAAACCTTAACCAAGAACAGTCTAAGAATGACAGCGTTATGATACAACTCAATGTCAGTTTCGACGCTTTTGCAACTGCATCATGACTAATCATTCTAAGGTCAATTATGTCTTTACCATATAAGAAGATATATTATATTATATAAACTGTTCATTTTATTCATAATAAATCATTTACAATAGCATTTACAAGGAAATACAACGGGGAATTGGCGTTCTGAGCACCAACCCCAACAAGTGGGACAGTTAAATGACCTCGGATACAAGACCGTTATTAAAAACAAGGTATTAAAAATGGTGAAAGAATCACTTACAGTCTTGAAAGCTGAAAAGATCTCAACAAACTTGTGGGAGACTCGATTCAGAAAGGAACTGCATCAGTAGCATCATTGGATTCTAGAGAGGAATCTTATATGTTGTGGCATCAGAAAATATGCCACATGTCAGAACATGGAATCAAGATTCTCATCAATCAAAAGCTACTCCAATGCTTGAAAGTAGTTAGTCTACCATTTTATGAGAATTGTGTTACAAGTAAGCAAAACATATTAAAATTCAGCAAGTCAAGTGCTCGGAGTAAAACCATTTTAGAGTTGATTCACTCTGATGTTTGGGAAGCACCGATTCAATCTCTAGGGAAAGCAAAATATTTTGTATCATTTATTGATGACTTTTCTAGAAGATGTTGGGTGTACCCGATCAAAAACAAGTCAGATGTGATGTCAGTTTTCAAAAACTTCAAAGCATAAATTGAAGTAGAAATTGGAAAAAGAATCAAATGTTTAAGGACAGATAATGGAGGAGAATATTGCAGCAAGGATTTTGATACATATTGTCAGCAAGAAGGCATCAAAAGGTAGACTACTACATCATACACTCCTCAATAAAATGGTGTGGCAGAAATGATGAATAGAACGCTGCTGGAAAGAGTAAGAGCTATGCTCAGAACAGCTAGTCTACCAAAGTGCTTTTGGGCAGAAGCAGTTCATACAACATGTTATACTGTAAAGAGATCTCCATCAATTTTTAATGATTTGAAGACACCGATGGAGATGTGGAGCAGAAAGCCAGCTGATTACTCATCTCTTCATATATTTTGCTATCATGTGTATGTGATGTACAACGCTCAAGAAATAGCAAAGATAGATCCAAAATCTATAAAATGTATATTCTTGGGTTATACTGATGGAGTAAAGGGGTCTCGCTTGTGGGATCCCACTACCCACAAGATCATCATCAGTAGAGATGTGATATTTGCATAAAAACAACTGCAGAAAGAAGGAAATGATAGCACTTCAAAAGAAAGTAGAGAGACTACAATAGTACTGGCAGAAAATAATCCAGAACGAGAAAATTCAGAATCTTCTGAAGCAGCACCAGAGCATGAGGTACAAGAACTAGTCGAATTTGAAGCTTCTGAAGTTTTTCGATCAACTCGAGAAAGAAGACCTCCAGGTTGGCACTCAGAGTATGATACGGAGAGTAACATTGTATAATATCTTCTAACAGAGGATGGAGAGCCATAAACTTTCCATGAAGCTACAAAAGATGTAAATACATCTTTTTGGATGGCAGCAATGCAAGAAGAAATAGAAGCTTTTCACAGAAACAATACATGAGATCTAGTACCATTACCACGTGGAAGAAAAGTCATTAGTAATAAATAAGTCTACAAGATCAAGTGAGATAGAAATGATCAAGTGGAACAGTATCGTACACGATTGGCAGTGAAATGATATGCTCAGAAAGAATGGATTGATTTCAACGAGATATTTTCTCTAGTGGTTCGACTTACAACAGTCAGAGTAGTCTTGTCGATGTGTGCTAAATTTGACCTACATCTGGAACAGTCGGATGTAAAAACTGTATTTCTTCAAGGAGAACTTGAAGAAGAAATTTATATGCTCCAACCAGAAGGTTTTGCTGAAATAGGCAAGGAGAACTTCGTTTGCAGGTTGAACAAATTTTTATATGGTCTCAAACAGGCCCCGAGATGTTGGTATAAGATATTTGATTCCTTCATTATTTTCCTTGGGTACAATAGACTCAGTTCAGATCACTGTACATATTACAAGAGGTTTGGAAATAATAACTTCATTATCTTGATGTTGTATGTGGATGACATGTTAATAGCAGACCCTGACAAAGATCGAGTCCAATGATTAAAGGAACAGTTAGCTATGGAGTTTGACATGAAGGATCTGGGACTAGCACACAGGATTCTAGGGATGTAAATATACCGAGACAGAAATAACAGGAAGATTTGGCTTTCTCAGAAAAATGACTTGAAGAAAATCTTACGGCGGTTTGACACGGAAGATTGTAAGCCAATTTATATCCCACTTTCTGTTAATTTCAAGTTATCATATTTTATGTGTCCAAGTAATGAAGCTGAGATGACAGAGATGTCTCAAGTACCGTATGCATCAGCAGTGGGAAGCTTAATGTACGCCATGATTTGTACAAGACCATACATTACATAAGCAATGGGAGCGGTTGGTCATTTTATGGTGAATCCCGGTATAGAGCATTGGAATTCTGTTAAGAGGATCCTTAGATATATCAAAGGAACCTCAGATGTTGTATTATGTTATGGAGGATCAAAATTAATTGTCAGAGGCTACATGGATTCAGATTTTGCAGGAGATCTTGACAAAAGAAAATCCATTATAGGTAATATGTTTGTACTTGCTATAGGAACAGTGAGCTGGGTATCCAAATTACAGATTGTTGTGGCTTTGTCTACAACAGAAGCTGAAGACATGGCAGCTACACAAGCTTGCAAGAAAGCTATTTAATTTCAAAGATTATTGGAGGAGCTCGGGCACAAACAAAAGAAGATTCCATTATTTTGTGACAGTCAGAGTGCTTTGTATATTGCAAAAAATCCGGCCTTTCATTCAAGAATGAAGCATATAGGGGTACAATAACATTTTGTTCGTGAAGTAGTGGAAGAAGGCAGTGTGAACTTGTTGAAGGTATACACCAATGAGAACCTTGAGACGTAATGACCAAGCCTATCAATACAGACAAGTTTATATGGTGTAGATCCTCTTATGGCTTAGCAGAAACGTAAGCAGCTTGAAGATGGAAAAGTAGAATGGATGGTGTGGAAACTGATTGGTTCTCAATCAAGTTTCCAAATGGGAGAATTGTTAACGTCAGTCACCTCACCGAATTCGGTGAGGTGAGTGATGAGTAATGATTAAAAAAATTAATATTAAATTTTTGTGGGGCCCTACATACTTAAAAATAAAATAATAAAATATTTGAATTCATTATTTACACAGTGAATCTCATGCCTATAAATAGAGGCTCCATTTCATTATTTTCTTCATCTCATTCTCAACCAAATCCTATATATTCTAAAAAAGAAAATATAATTTCTTCTTAAGAGTTTGTGAAAGAGTGTAGTTCTCATATTCTAAGAGAGTGTGAAATTGTTCACTCCTTGTGTTTAGAGAAAGGTTGTAAAATTCTTTCCACTATAGTGAAATCCGTTAAATATGAGAACATGGGCATTAAATATGATATAAATTTTTATTCTCTTTTTATTATTTTATTAATATTTATAATATTTTATTATTTTTTGGCCAACCAACCAGTTGCATTAATTAGTTGATGTCAATGCAAATACATGTGTTTGACAAATCACATCGATTGGATTATTTTGAACTATAATTTAATGGTTGAATTTTAAACAACTCGAAATATTAAATAATAAATTTTTTCTCACCTACATTTCGGTAACCATCTTCTAGGGAAAATAAAATAAATCAATCTCTCTCTCTCACGCCTAAATCTTCTTGCCCAAATCTGTGACTCATCTTCTTGCCCAAATCTTCCCTTATATATGAAAACATATACGTAAACATAAAATGAATTTTTATTATTATTTTATTATTATTATATTATTATTTAAATAATTATTATTTTTATTGATACTTGGGCCAACTTCTCAACACAACAGGTTGGTGCCATTATGCACCCAAACACTGGACAGTTTTGGAGAAGCGATGTACCTCTAATACTAATATCGGGGGTACATTAACAACACCCTTAAAAAATAATGATAAATGTATTAATGGAGTAAATGAATATAAAATTATAATTTTAAATAAATAAGGAGAAATTACATACATAAAAAATATTTAATTAATTATGATTCTATATTAAAGAAATATTCATTAGTACACCGGCCACCACCTCTACTCCCCACCCATGCGATGGCCTGATGTGATCCTTAGCTGCCGGCAAAGTTGTGTTAACGTCAGTCACCTCATCGAATTCTGTGAGGTGAGTGATGAGTAATGATTAAAAAAATTAATATTAAATTTTTGGTGGGCCCCACATACTTAAAAAGAAAATAATAAAATATTTGAATTCATTATTTGCACAGTGAATCTCATGCCTATAAATAGAGGCTCCATTTCATTATTTTCTTCATCTCTTTCTCAACCAAATCCTATATATTCTAAAAAAGAAAATATAATTTCTTCTTAAGAGGTTTGTGAGAGAGTTGTAGTTCTCATTTCTTAATCGAGTGTGAGATTGTTTCCCTCCTTGTGTTTAGAGAGAGGTTGTAAAATTCTTTCCACTATAGTGAAATCATTTTACATTTGTCTATGGATATTTCCCTCACATTGAGAGTTTTACCACGTTAAATTTGTGTCTTATTACTTTATTTTATTGTTAAGATTTATGGTAGTCTAAGCCTCCTAATTATTATTGTATTGTTATATGGTAGACAAAGTCTCCTAAACTAACAATTATTCTCAATTTCACTTTACTTATGTGCCAGATTCAGGCCACGATCCCTTAACAAACTGCACAACTCAATACCACTGCCATCAGAGGCTTGCAAGATGAGAAAAACTTTCCTAAAAGCTACGCCTTCAACAAGCTTCGCAAGTGTTGGGAAGCGGCCGCGAGTGCGCCGCGGAAAATTAAAATTATGATGCCGATATCCCTTTGCCCGAGACTCATTTGTTTTGATTATTCTACAAGCCTATGCATGATACTATATATTCTAAGCATAAAAACTCATAAAACATGCAAAGAACATAAACATAAACATGCTAACTATCATAAGAACTCTAATTAAAATAAACAAAGAAAAAGACTTACTTGAACCGAAGACTCCTCCAGTCCTCCCTCCAATCTACAAGTTTTTCTCGAACTCAGCAAGCTCTTCCACGTTCCAAAGAGCCACCCAAGTGTGTGGCCTCCAAAGGTGCACACACCAAAGCCAAAACTCAATGGCAAGACTACGCCTTGAGTGCACGGGTATTTTGCCCTTGGTGCTAGCCTAGGAAAATACCTCAAAACTTTTAACTTGAGATTCCTCTAGTCAATTAGACTTAAGGATCCTCAAAATCAGTGGCTTACTCTTAAACTTTAGAGTTGCTCACTTATATAAACCCAAGATATGAAAGGTTTTGGTGTAAAAATTTGTAAAGAATTCTTTTGGTTTATATAGGTGCTCCAAAGACAACAAAATTAATTAAGAATCCGATGTGGGATAAATGCTAATTAAATCTTAGCCATTGGATTTTAATATAGTGGTTTAATGAGATTATAAAACCCTAATAAGAGTTTGGGCCGAGTTGGAATTCAAAACAAATAAAACAAATAAAATAAAATAAAACGTAGATTATTTATTTATTTATTTATTTTCTTATTCATTATTCCAATTCCCAAAGTTCCCCTATCGTCATTCACCAATCCCTAAGTCACTTTGGAACCTCATAAATGATATGTTCAATAATTAAACACATTGAACCATTTATGAACAATTCCTATAGCAATATATATGTTGTTAAATTTGTATTGTGCCCTGTTAACCATTGATTTCGACTTTGTTGTGTGTGATCTTTTGGGTTCCCCTCAAGTTGGACATGAAATGAATCGTGATAATTTAATCGAAAATATATTATCCTCCGATCAGATGTTCGTTCGATTTCAATGACCAAGGTTGACATCTAGCAACATGCCAAGGCCCCCAAATGAGAAGGAAAGATATATACCCATTATGTATGTGATTTACATATGATACGGTCCATCGCCTCACTATATCCCCACCGTTTGACCTAGGGTATGGAAAGTGTCTACCCATATAGTCAAAGGTATGATGTTGATAGTGTCATGAATCGTGTTAACCCAAGAATCTCACATGATTCTTCCGCTGCGGCCACAGTCTCAAGCACTGATCACACATATCAACCCGCGAACTGGAATACTACTCTTATAAGAAAATATTATCCGAGAGAGTGTCGATTCTCTGGTGTATCTTTACAAACTTCATGTGTTTCAACAAATGACCCAATCATACCCTTATGACCAGATCTTTTGAATCAGGGAAGGAGAATGTCAAAGTCATTTGATCCACACATAAGATTGTAAAGACCTTAAGTCTAAGGACTAGTCATACAATCGATACATGAAAGTTCTCACAGACACATGGGATAAACACTCCATGTGAAAACTTTCGACGATCAGTTCGATGGACACGAGCAACTCATGCATCCATGTGATACACCAAGCGGACGGATCTTCGCTAGTAGCCTATGAGATCGGCTACCCCACTTAAGGGCGGATCATATCATCATGCTAGTCTCTCCGCTTTGTGAACGCCCAGATTATTCACAAAACTATGACTAGGAACGTTTGAGAGTAATGATTCTGATAAGGCGTGGAAGCCATCATCTTATTACTCCAAGGGCTTTATTACAGTGTTTGATGATTCATATAATTTATGTAAGACACATATAATAAAGATTGTCATTTTATTAATTAATGAAAATATTACAAATACATGTACATATAGCTCATCCACAAGTTGGGTATAGGGCATATCCCTAACAGCAAGACCCGTCAAGTGAGCCCTAGTTAGAAATCTAATAAAAACATACTCAATTATAATAGTTCTGACACACTTAAAATGTGTTTCGCGATCCAAGCATTTGGTCCATATAGGAGTTGGATTACCTTTTTTTTAGTTAAAATTTCATAAGTTCATTTAAATTATGTATTTTAATATTTTATTTAAATTATGGTTTTATGAAGAATAAAATATGATTTAATTTTAATAAATGATGCATGTGTAAAATCTCGCTCTTCTTAAGCCCAGAGACGGTATTACCAACATTTCAAAACAATGATGCATGTGTGTTTTATAACATTTACATATTGGACATAAGATAAGATATGTCTTAGGAATTCTAGTATGTTTGATAGTGTGGGCTGGATTATTATAGGTATAAATCAGTAAATTATGTGTGTAGCCAATACTCGCACATGAATCTTAGTTTTAACAGTTTTAACAGGATAACCATCAACGTAATTTTATAAATTATGTGTAAGGTTCGCCCAACTAGTTAGATATTTTCCGTTTTAGAATCTTATCAGCTCAATAGCTCGGCTTGCCCCCTAACCGTTTTGTTCTTGACCGAGGTGGCTCATATTCGAACTCTTGGCCCAAAACGCGTCCAACAAATTGGGATAATCCCCTAATATCCTCATTGACACATCAATTGGGTGAGTTGGCTCTTATAACATTTGTAAGGTTCAGCCTGACTAGCCAAATATTATCCACTTTAGAAGCCTACTAACCCGCCAGCCCAATGGCCCAGCCCGCCTTCCTTACGATTTTTACTTGGACAAGGTGGTCTATCTCCGAATTCTTAGCCCAAAACATGTCCAACTAGTTAAAGGGATATCTTAGTTCTAAACACATCACCAAATTATATACCAAAATAATGAGATATTACATCGTATGCAGGGGTTCTTGGTTGGGGGCTTCAAGGCCTACCGTCGATGCTCGACTGCAAACTCCCGCATGAGTCTTGGTTTGATAATATAGTCAGGACTATCGTTAGTACAAGTCCGTAAAGTACCATAATTTATTATACATGGTCATGCAGATTACTCTGGGTGGTGATGTTTCACTAATCCCAACATTCAAGTTAGGCCATTTTTTTTACAAAACTACTCACATAATGTATCATTGATCACGTTCTATATCCATGGAGTGTTATTGTGTTACCTGCCCAATTTCGGAGAATGTATAATGAGTTTTTAGGATACTTCGAGGGATCCTATATATTCTTTAGGGTGATTCGAGGTATCGTGGGCCTCTCAAAAATAATGTAAGTTGTGAAATTACCTACAAGCACTAGCGACAAACAATTTCTATATTCCCAAGATGGGGTAGATTGGGTTATGACCTAAATATGTGGAAATAAAAATCTTTGCCGATTTTAAGTTATTTTACCGATTAAGCTTAAGGTATATTTTCACTAACAATAAATATTACCTATATGCAAGTTTCTAATATATAAGTAAATATAAAAATAAACTTGCGGTAATTAAAAAGTTAAGGGATAGAGAAAATAACACCATGAGTTATGGAGGTTAGGCCAACAATGCCTACGTCCACTTCATCAATCCGCGCTTGAAGCTTTTCATTATCAATCGAGTTTTTACCGTGGCTCACCCGCAACCAAAAGTTTTACACAAGGTTCACTCCAAACTCTTACACTTTGAGTTTTCTATGTAGGCTCACTCACGAACCTTTACAATTACCCAAACGATGGGATTTCACAAACCACAAATATTCTGAATAGGAAGTTTGTAAACACACTTGGGGACCCACAAAGATAAAGAAGATTATATGAGTTACTTACCCAAGTGATCTAAGTTCACTACTAAAGATTAATAAGGTGTAGTGTATGATTATGAAGGTTAAAGAAAACTCTTTGTTTTTGTCTTAGTGTAATGTATATGAAAGTTGTGTAACATTGCAAAAACAAATCGGGGCTCAATTTATAATAAAATGTAAAGCAGCCCCAACTTGCCTTTCTAATACCGATATGTCGGTATCCAGACACCTGTATGTCGGTCTAGCATAAAAACGGCTCTTGATGTCTATATTACCATTTTAAATATATCTGTTAGGCCGGTATGGTAATCGATATGGGGACCAATTTGGTCCTTGTCGGTTCCAGTAAGCATGTTTACTAATAGGCTCACCAGTATATGGACCGATATGGTCTGTGCCTGTTTGGCTCACCGGTATGGTAGCCTGTTTGATGCATGTCGGTTCCAGTGTGAGAAATGAAACCCCCAGTATTATCGGTATGGCACCGGTATAAAGTGTGTCGATTCCAGAGAGCATGCAAAATAGAGCATTAGATCGAAATGGTCACCGGTATGCCGGTCACAGTACAAAATGCAAGATTTGAGGGTTTAAAATATTTTACACATGATCATAATGCATTTATATGAATGTGCATGTATCCTTTGAGCTTAGATACTTAGATAAATAATTCAATTTACATTTTAATTCTCTATGCTAAGACTAAGCAAGATTTTCTTCGATTTTCCGCTGGTCTTCACATTCACGCTCTTCACCACCAACATGCTTCGTCATCTTTTTGTAATGTCTCGTTGTTGTGCATCGAATTCTTCAAGTGTTGACATCATCAAAATCTATTACGCGATTGTGTCACTAATAATCTCCCCATTTTTTATGATGGCAACTCCTATTAAAACTTGTGAGTCTTGAGAGTCCAAGTAGTTGACGATTTTGCTCCCCCTCAATGTGTGTCTTCAATAAAATGCTACAAAACTTAGACAAACACATATGCTTCCCCTTAATACAATGGTGTGGGTTATACAAGTTTTAACCTCATTTCTAATTATTTCTCCCCCTTTGACATTATCAAAAAGTGGAGAAGCAAAAATTAGTTTTTAATGAGATACCAATTCAATGTGCATTATTAAATGAAAATACCAAAATTTATAAATATACACATTTAGCATTTCCCCCTTATGCCATAAAAATGTAGAAATCATGCATAGTGCATTTCTCAAATTTTATATCGATGAATACCAATTGAACAATGCATTTTTAATGATTTCTCTCTATTTGTATGATATTAATTAATCAAAAATCAAATATCCATGCATTTCATGAGATCAATTATGTCAATATACATGCATTTCATTTTTAACTAAATATGTTCAATGGCAAAGGCATGTTTAATTCAAATCAATCAAGTAATCACATATACATCATTTAACTCAATAAAATCAATGTGACACTAGTTGACACTAAATGAGGTTAAATATGTGATTAAGGCACATAATGATATCAAATGAAAATCGATATCAATAGAAAGGTTGATTAATTGTCGAATCATTAGTATGCTTCTAAATAATTTTACCAATTTGAAATAGGCATACATATAGAGAGAGAATTGGATACATGCATGACATTTGTCCTTTCTTGTTACATGCATGACATGTGATATTTTCATTAATAGAAATATTTGCATGAGAATTAGATGCATTTACAAAATAGTTCTTTAAAAAATTTCTCTTGATGTAAAGCTTATATCCTAATCCATCTCTATTATAAGCACATTTTTGGGATCCAAATAGCATATCAAAATTTTTCTTCCCTAATATGAATTTGGCTACAATATTTTGCAAATCTATGATCTTTTTATTTAATGAAATATTTTCATTCAAAATAGATTCGTAATCACATGTTTTTGAGCTAGATGGCATGTTAGATATTATATTTTCAAGTTCTAGCTTTTTATCTTTTAAACATGCATTTTCATCATTTAAACATGTTATTTCTATTTCATGTTTGGCCTTTAAGCAAATAATATCATTATCTAAAACATGAATTTTATCCATACAAGAAGCATGTTCATTTTTAAGTGATGAATGCTCATTTTTAATCAATTTATACTTCTTTTTAAGCATTTCACACAACTCATTTAATCCATTAAAGGCAACAAGTAAATCATTATATTATTTAGAATTGTGTACCATTTCTTCTTCGCTTTCAAGGAAGAAATCACCATCCTCGATAGCCATGAATGCTAGATTTTTTTCTTTCTTTGATCTCTTCCTCCACGGATGAGCTAGAGTCGATATCGCTCCAAGTTAAAGTAGCTTGCAATGCCTTTTTTATTGGATTTTCCTTTGAATCTTCTCAATGGACAATCGGTAGCTATATGACCTGGTTTATCACATTCATAGTAAATTATTTTCTTGTGCTTCTGTGGCCATTTTTCTTCTTTCTTCTCATCCAAATTTGACTTTCCTTTAAGTTTTGCGGATTTGAGGAGCTTTTTGACCTTATTGGTTATTTGTCCTAACTCATCATCACTATCTTCTTCACTTGAGCTAGCATTATCTCTTTTTCTTACTATAAGGCTAGATTCCTCCTTGTTCTTTTCTCATCTTCCTCATTTTGATCTATTTTGATCTCCAATTCATACTCAAGTAATTTTCCAACCAAATCATCTAACTTTAAGGTGTTCATGACGTTTGCTTCTTTGATGGAGGAAGTGTAGCTTCTATATTCTTTCGGGAGTGACCTAAAGATTTTCTTTACTTTATCGGTTGGCCCAATGATTTTCCATAAAGCACCTAGATGGTTTATAATGATTGTAAACCTCGAAATCATGTGATCAATCTCTTCCCCAGATTCCATTTTGAAACTATCTAATTCGCACATGAACCGATTGATCTTCGATTCCTTCACTTGGATTGTGCCCCCATTGATCATTTCTAATGAATTCCATAGGTCATGTGCATTTCCAAATTCCAGAAGCTTGTTAATTTGACACGATCAATGGCACATAAGAGATGGTTATGTGTTTTAGCATTTATGGAGCCTTGTGCAAGTTCCTCATCGGTCCACTTAATATGAGGCTTGGGAATCTTCACACCATTATTATCCCTCTTCATCGGTATTTTTACACCATGTGTGATCACCTTGAAGGATTGTGTATCTACGGCTAAAATATAGTTGAGAAACCTCATCTTCCAATAATTATAATTGGTTTCGTTGAAGAGAAATGAGGTATTGTAATAAAAAATCCTTCGACAAGATTTGACGAGTTGCTTGTAGAAGCCATGATCGCTTTCTCTAATGGTTAAGTCTTTGTTGAGAACACCTCGCTCAGATACTAATTGAAATTACCCACAAGCACTAGCGACAAAAAAATCTCTGTATTCCCAAGAGGGGGTGAATTGGGTTATGGCCTAAATATGCGAAAATAAAAATCTTTACCGATTTTAAGTTATTTTACCGATTAATTTTAAGGTATATTTTCTCTAACAATAAATATTACATATATGCTAGTTTCTAATATACAAGTAAATACAAAAATAAACTTGTGGTAATTAAAGAGTTAAGGGATAGAGAAAATAACATTGTGAGTTATAGTGGTTCGGCCAACAATGCCTACGTCCACTCCCTCAAGCCGAGCTTGAAGCTTTTCACTATCAATCGAGTTTTTATCGTGGCTCACCCACAACCAAGAGTTTTACACAAGGTTCACTACAAACTCTTACACTTTGAGTTTTCTACGTAGGCTCACTCACGAACCTTTACAATTACCCAAACGATGGGATTTCACAAACCACAAATATTTGAATAATAAGTTTGTAAAAACACTTGGACACTCACAAAGATAAAGAAGATTGTGTGAGTTACTTACCCAAGTGATATAAGTTCACTACTAAAGATTAATAATGTGTAGGTGTGAGCTTGATGTATGAGAGTGTATGATTATGAAGGTTAAAGAAAACTCTCTGTTTTTGCTATAGTGTAATGTATATGAAAGTTGTGTAACATTGCAAAAATGAATTGGAGCTCAATTTATAATAAAATGCAAAGCAGCCCCAATTTGCATGTCTGAGACCGATATGCCGGTCTCCAGACACCGGTATGCTATTCTGCCATAGAAACGACTTTTAACGTCTATATTACCATTTTAAATATATCTGTTAGGCCAGTATGGTAACCGGTATGAGGATCGATTTGGTCCTTGCCGGTTCCAGTAAGTATGTTTACTAATAGGCTCACCAATATAGACATCGGTATATGGACCGGTATGGCCCGTGCCGGTTTGGCTCACCGGTATGGTAGCCAATTTGATAGATGTTGGTTCCAGTTTGTATGAAACCCCTATTATTATCGGTATGGCACCAGTATGAAGTGTGTCGGTTCCAGAGAGCATGCAAAATATAGCATTAGATCGGTATGGTCACCGGTATGGCACCGGTATGTCGTCATAGTACAAAATGCAGAATTTGAAGGTTTAAAATATTTTGCAAATGATCCTAATGCATGTATATGAATGTGCATGTATCATATGAGTTTAGATACTTAGATAAACAATTCATATTACATTTTAATGTTCTAAGCTAAGACTAAGCAAGATTTTCTTCGATTTGTTGCTAGTCTTCACATTCACGCTCTTCACCACCAACGTGCTACGACATCTTTTTGTAATGTTTCACTGTTGTGCGTCGAAGTCTTCAAGTGTTGATGTCATCAAAATCCATTATGCAATTGTGTCGCTAACAAGTTGTAACTCAATTGATCACTTTGATTTTTTTAATTAAAATAATAAGGTTATAAATAGACAATAAATTGTTGGGATAACAAGCCTATCCCATTAACTAATTAAAACCTAAATAACATGATAATCCGAGACAAATTGATAAGATAAAACCTAGCTAATCATAAATACTCGTAACAAGTAAATTGGCATGATTTACTACTTTGCAAACACTCTAGCTAGTGAAGTCGTTAGTTCCCCCATACAGTTCACACATGTGTAACCATACAAACCACACGTGTGCCCATCAATGTAACTCTCCAACTAATGTAACCTTGTGGCTAATTGTTAGCCCCTTAGACTGGTTGCTCGAAGAAATGGGGAACGAGTGGCGTTGGCGGCAGCCAAGCACTCGCAAGAAGCATATGGCTTGGCTGGGTTGTGCGTGTGTGGGCAGTTGGTGCTGTCTTAAGAGAGTGTTGCTGAGACATTGGGCAGTTGGTGCTGTTCGTAGGGAGTTGATGTTGTCTTGGACAAGGCAATTGCGTGCACATGCAAGGCAGTTGCATGGGAGAGGGCTTCACATGCAGCACACATGCGAGGCAGTTGCGAGAGGCAGTTGGCGCGCACTTGCATGGCAGTTGGCGTGCACATGCAAGGGAGTTGGCTTCACATGCAGAGCACATGGAGCAGTTGCGAGGAAAACTGCTAGTAACCGTGGCCAGTTGGGAAACATGTGGGGGAAATTCGATTGATGTTTGTGTGTGTGTGTGAACTTCCTAGAGCAGTTGGGATGTAACTGATATGTGATTATTTGGTTGATGCCTATTGGGCCAGCACACCCTAGGGCAGTTAGGGTATAACTGTCACTAGTATATATTGTGTCTGTGAAAAACATACAGAGGGAGAGAGCATAGTACATGAGTGTACAAGAGTGAATGTTCATTGTAAGCCTTTGTATGTTCTAGCACGATTCCTTATAATTGCTTTGGTGAGTAATAAAAAAGGTTGGGCATTGTCATGTAAAGCTTTGTGTATTGTATTTACTTGATGCGTGAGTTGCTTGTATGCTTACTGTGAGGGTGCGTGAACATTGCGGAGTGACTGCTTGTGACTTGCGTGTGCTTGACGGAAAATGCTGACTTAGTTGGGCGAACTTAGTGCCGCACTTGGCTAAGAAAACTTGGGGTTGAAATTTAGATGTGTGACATTAATATACATGAAAAGCTTATCCAATGACTTCATTACATACGTATAGCTATGCAGGCCCAAATTTCTAAGTCATTTTTTTTTTTTTTTGGAATAATCCTGCCGCCAAATCACCCCTTTCGGGCTTAAGCGGAGCAGGTAAAACCTCCGATTGTCTCAAATTCTTACAATAAACATACTCTATGAATTTGAACTCAAGATATCAAGATGAGATCGTAAATCCTACACTAACAGACTTCTCAAGTCCGGCACGTAACATATAGGGCAACAGAAAAGAAAAGAGAAGCATTACATTTCTATTTTTTAACCTATAGGTAGTGTAAACACATTGCAACATTGCTGAAGACTATCGAAACCATATAATATTTATTACATTATACAAACGAAAATACAGGGCCAGGTCCAAGCATATACAGCACTACCCACGTATATATACAAAAGATAATATAAATAAAAACCATCTCCGTAGGCATAGGTAGTTAGTAATAGTAAACGAAAGAAAAAGAGAAACAAAAACAAAAACAAGATGGCTGCCCTATGCAGAAGGAATAAGATGTCTAAGCAGCTTCAAAAACTAAATACAAAGACATCTCCATGTGCTAACTAAGACTGCAAACATTACTGCAACTGCAACTACCCTAAACATAACAGCAAATGACCAACTTGAGAGCCCAGCTCGAAAAATCTTTGAAGTATCTTTGTCCATCAAAATGGTGCTCTTTAATCTTCCATTTGCCCTGTCATCTGTAGTCAGTTCTTCATAAATATCACTGTTTTCACTCGACTCTATAGGGGAATTTCTCTTTCCCTCATATATTGCCCTAGTAACAGCATTAACAGGAAATTTCTTTTCCGAATCTGCTACTCCCTGCATATTAAAATTTAATCAAATTCACAACCACACGTAAAGATATCAATATATCTTTTACATAACCTCCATTTAAAAACTTCTAACCTCTGCAACAACAGGTTTTGATTCATCTTCATCTGGCATGCAGCTCTTAAGTCTAACTGGTCCAATTTTAAGTTTATGCTGCAGCCGTAATCTTCTTGGAGCATCACCCTGCATCACAAAGCCCTGACTGCGAGGATGACTATGTGGCTTGCGCATCCTGGTTCTGATACCTGTTGCAACAA
This sequence comes from Zanthoxylum bungeanum, assembly GCA_019454045.1. Lineage (NCBI taxonomy): Eukaryota > Viridiplantae > Streptophyta > Magnoliopsida > Sapindales > Rutaceae > Zanthoxylum > Zanthoxylum bungeanum. The sequence continues at coordinate 34,294 of SKCR01035103.1, forward strand.
TATTACTGTTGGCAATTGCATCTGTGTGATTGTTTGAATTGCCGTAACCACCGAAAGCGTAATAGATCTGGCTAGTCGTAGAACCAGAAGATAAAACATCCTGCTTGCAAGATTCAACATCTACATCGCAGAAGTCCCCTAAATAACCTGAGTTTATGAAATTTATCGACGATTCATCAAAACTATTTAGATAAGTCACAGTTCCAAAATCTTCTGGGATTCTTTCCATCTGTGAAGTAACCTCTCTTGCAATGTTCTCCTTAAAACACAAACTGGTACCCTCTTGATTGGGATGCTGCATCTAGAGAACAATTATGTCAAGCAAATACAAAACTACCACTATAGAAACACAGCAAACAAATAAGTTTGTTGCCAAAATTTGAACGAATATAATAATAGGGATACACTTGATAAAATTATCTACGTCATGTGGCTACACTTACGGGAGCCTGGGCTACTTCTGCATCTGACTCACTGCATGAACCACCGTCCTTAACAAAGGCCATGTTACTTGGAGTCTCACTCTTGATGAATGGATTCAACTGAATGCCACTCTCTTCAATCAAATTTTCATCTGAATTTTTAAGAATAGAATCCAAGAACTCTGTGATATACGCATCTGATTCAGATGGTTTCTGCACCTTCTCATCAAAGGCGGTCACGTCAATGCAGACAGGATGACTCACGGAAGAAGATCCTTTCTCCACTGGAAAAGGTGAATGCAATAGAGGAAACAAGCTGCAATCTAGTGGCTCCGACATCACTTCATCAAACAGAACATGAAAGTCTTGAAAGGCCTGATCAATCTAAAGTAAGAAACATGACATATTCTATATTAGATAAATACATTTCTCATTGAGCAAAAAATAGAAAATAATGAAACTGAGATTGAGCACATCATTTTTACCTCAGAAGCTACTTCTGAGCTTTTGGTTTGACAATCAACCGGAGCTTGCAAACTAGAAGTTTCTTTGCCCGACAAATGCGAAGCAGAGCATTCAATATTTGTGGGTTTGCAATCTGGAGATGTTTGTTCCAATGCAAACCCAGATTTGGCAGAAGCAGGAGATGATTGGCTAGGTTCAACTTCATCACAGTGGGAAAGTTCAACACGGTCATCTTGTTTCTTAAACAAACGACAAAGCACAAAAGCACTCTGTAACATAAAATTCGACAATTTCAGTTAAATAATCAGGTAATTCAAGCAATGCAATTCTACAAACAACACATACCAAACTAAAAACAAAGAAAGAAAGAAAGAAAGTGGTGAGAGTGTTGATACCTGGCCAGGTTTGGTGCCATCAAGATCATCAGTGGTGGCGCGGTACTCGTGCATAACCCAATTGGTCCTTTTACCTTTAGGAGCACGACCCATATGAAAGACCAGAGTCTTCTTCATACCAATTAAGTTATTACCAGACTTAATTTTCCGATCCTTACCAGTTGCTTTCCAGTACCCAGCTCCTGTTGCTCTGTTCAATCTGTGCCCATTTGGGTATTTCCTGTCCTGTGGGCAGAAGAAAAACCACTCCCGATCATCTGATTTTATCACAGATAAATCTACAAAAATAAAATAAATAACAAAAATTAACCAAACCCAATTCTTTTTTAAATCAACTGTTAATCTTCAAATGATAACTATCAAGAAATATTACCAGGCAAATCCCAAGGCTCCCATTTACAGACATCAATTTCGCTAATAACTCTGACTTCATCGTTGTTTCCATTGATCTTCATTCTCAAATAGAAATCTATCAGTTCATCATCCCTAGGTCTAAATCTGAACCCCAATGGCAATGAATTCAGTGACAAAACAGCCATCGCCAACAAACCCTATAATCAAAAATCTGATTCTAAGAGAGATTCAATTCAAAAATCAACTTTTTTTTTTTAAAAAAAAAATTATTTTTCTTTTCCCTTTTTTATAATTCAAATCCTTCAGAAAAATAAGCAGAACCCGGTTAGAAAAGAGACTTGGTGGGTCCTCTTCAGCAAAACGTCAGAGTCACCCGCGTTTTAAAGACACTTTTGTATATTCCGCGTCTACTCGTTTTCGTGTTTTTTTCTTTGGCTACCATTTCTACCCCTTGTCTTCTTCGACTGCTTCTGCTCCAAGTTGAACTGTTGAAGGGCATAATCGACAAACGCCTGATGCTTTCTGTCGGCAAATGAGATTTTGTAACGTCAGCTATAATGACGTCATGATTTTTGGAAAAGAAGGAATTAGAGGAAGTTTCCTTGAAGCCTCTGTATCAGTTTCCTCGCAATTGGATTGCTGTTGTTTTAACTTCTTCAAAGAAAAAAATAAAATATAAAATTATTGGTGGATTATCACACTCCTCCCTAAAGTATTCAATATATACCAGCTATCCCTATTATTTTTGTAATATCTCATTATTACCCTAATCTCAAAAATCTATGTTCTTTTACAACTTTACCCTTTGCTACTATTATATAGACATAAGTAATTGACGTGTTTGAATAAAAAAAAAAAAAAGTGTTTGAATATTTTAATTTATTGTATACTAAAAAAATTAATAGATTTATAAAAACTAGTAATTTTATACTTGTTGATGGTGTTTTTCGGGCACTATGTTATTTAAACAACACGACAGGGGTAAAAGGGGTAACTCCATTGATCGAGACCGTTAAAGCCGACCCGACAACTTGACGGTAAGAGGCCGAGCACTTTATACTAAATGGCCGAGCACTTGAGATCGGATGACCGAGCATTATCAGATCGACAGCATCATTCTCAGTTCAAATGGCTATCATGACCGACCTCATGAAGACCGAGCACATGACGAGGCGTGCTCAGGAAGATAAAGCATCCTATTCTTGCGGAAAAGGGATAAGTTGTCCTACTTTAATGGGGTAAAGTAATAACTTAAATATCCTAATAGGATAAAGGAAGTAAATGTAGTTTTGATTAGGAATCCTTATGGGAAAATGGAATAGTTTTGACTAGGAATCCTGATAGGAAAAGGACCATCTCCAAATTGGGAATTCTTGTACAAATAGGAATCTGGTTTCTTCACCATTATAAATAGGAGGGTAAAGTGAGTGTAGAAGGACAAGTGGAAGACATCATCTGAAAATCATCACAAGAGTGAGGGATTAGAATCATAAAGCTCTGATTTGTAAAAGCAAAGAAGAGACCCGAGGAGTGTATTTGAGTAATAAAAGAGTACCACCATGTTCTTGTCCGTGGACGTAGGTCGGATCTCAAAATCCACCGAACCACGTTAAATCACCTTGTCTGATTGGCGTATTTTCTTGTTTTCCGCTAAGTTTGCTTTTGGTTTCCCGCGTAACCAAACAAATTCACAGTTGGAGGAGGATTGCCTCGGAGGTGATATTCCCGTATTACCCTGAGACCAAAATCCGCCGTCAACAGTTGGCGCCGTCTGTGGGGACTCAACAAAAAGCAGCTCGCGTGGTAAGACAATGGCAGAAGGTGGAAATCGCCAGTCATCAGGGAGTTCAACAGCAGAATGGATGGAGAAAATGGAGGAAATATGAGGAAATATAGGGAGGAAAATCAAATCCTTTTGAAATCCATGATGAAAAAACTGGAGAGGATGGAAGAGAAGAATAATGAGAAACTTGAAGCCGGAACCAGCCGGAGGAGAGGCGAAATAGCGGAAGGAAAAAGGGTCGCAGATGTGAGTGATGATGATGAACCGAGGAGGAAGGGTCCCTACGGATTGAGGTCCGTAGTGGTAGAAAAAGATTTACAAACAGAGGATACGTGGGAAGAAGAAGAGGGGAGACAGTCGCCAGATTCATCCTGTGATGGCTCTCGCAATACCAGAAGGGGAAACATGAAGGATAGTGAAACTGGACGGGAAGTCTCAAGTCATGAGGAACGCCGCACCCGTGGTGACAGACGCGAAGAAGGCCGCAGGAGGCGGCATAGTGACACAGATGGCAGTATAAAGTCTTGGTTAAGAAAAGAAATGGCCAAGTGGGGAGTAAACCCCAAAATTGATACATCAGATGCTCGGGACGACGAGGTTGAATCTCCTTTCACAGAAGAAATAAGGTCGGCAAAATTCCCAAGACGTTTCAACATGCCATCCATGATGCCCTACAAAGGCCATTCAGATCCAAAGTCTCATATTGAAAGTTTTGTCATATTAATGGAGGTCCAAGGAGTAGTAGGGGATGCCGTTTGCAAAGTTTTCCCCCTAACCTTGGGAGGATCTGCCATTCTGTGGTTCAGAAGTCTAGCCCCAGGGAGCATCGGAAGCTTCGCGCAACTCAGGAAGTCATTTATTCGGCACTTCAAAGGGGCATGCGTCCCAAAGAAAATGGTGGGAGAATTGAGACTGATGAAGCATGGGGATGATGAGCCCCTGAGGAATTTTATTGAAAGGTACCACAATTTGGTGCTCGAGGTCGGAGCGTACGAGTCATCGGAAGCGCTAGAAAGTCTCAAGGGAGGTCTGAAGGTCGGGAAGTTGTGGACTCACCTGAGGATTCAAGACGTATCGGATTATGCCACTGCCCTGGAGTTGGCCAGGAAGTTTATCTTAATAGAGGAGGAGAAAAAGATTGTCCGGGGAGTAGACACCCGAAAGGCTAAGATACTTAGGTCAGACAATCAGTGGGATTCGATCAAAAATTGAGGAGACCGGTCCCGGACCAGAAGAAACTCAGACCGACACCTCCGAGTAATCATGTTCAAGAGATAAAGTCATATGTCCAAGTCAACTGTGTCGCGGGGAGGACAGTATACACCCCCCTGAACAAACCTATGGCCCAGATAGTTCGGGAAATCCAGGATAAAGGTCTGTTGGCCGAGCCTAATTTAAAGAGGTTCCCGATTGAGGAGGGAAATAGTAGGGCTTACTGTATCTACCATAACGTAAGGGGACATGCCACGAATGAGTGCAGAGACCTGCGGGAGCAGGTGGAAGACTTGGTGAAAGAAGGCTATCTCGGTGTGTACACAGACCATTCGGTTTTTTAGGTCGACCAAGTTGATAGCGGAAGTCATCCGGTCGGATGCGTGGAATGCAGAGATGCAGAGATGATATATTAAGAAGAGCCTTGCTTGTAGTGACCAGTGTAGAGTTGCAAGAAAGGCAACAGATCCCAAAAAGGTGAGTAAACCTCTTCTGACTTAGGTTGACATTTGATTATGCTTGTTTGTTATGGCTTACACAATGATTTTGATATTTGTTTTCCGGCTCGGGTCTGCTCTTGTACCGCCGAGACCAATGTCTCTTTCCGGCTCGGGTCTGCTCTTGTACCGCCGAGACCGATGTCTCTTTCCGGCTCGGGTCTGCTCTTGTACCGCCGAGACCGATGTCTCTTTCCGGCTCGGGTCTGCTCTTGTACCGCCGAGACCGATGTCTCTTTCCGGCTCGGGTCTGCTCTTGTACCGCCGAGACCGATGTCTCTTTCCGGCTCGGGTCTGCTCTTGTACCGCCGAGACCGATGTCTCTTTCCGGCTCGGGTCTGCTCTTGTACCGCCGAGACCGATGTCTCTTTCCGGCTCGGGTCTGCTCTTGTACCGCCGAGACCGATGTCTCTTTCCGGCTCGGGTCTGCTCTTGTACCGCCGAGACCGATGTCTCTTTCCGGCTCGGGTCTGCTCTTGTACCGTCGAGATCGATGTTTGTTACAGCTCGGGGTCAGGTTACGTCCCACCGAGTCATGCTCATTGGTCTGGGGACGGGACATTCCCCCAGAGCCAAGTACCTCTTTCAGCTCGGGGTCGGGTTACGTCCCACCGAGTCATGCTCATTGGTCTGGGGACGGAACATTCCCCCAGAGCCAAGTACCTCTTTCAGCTCGGGGTCGGGCGATGTCCCACCGAGTCTGCCTTTGGACTGGGGACGTAACATTCCCCCAGGACCAAGTGATTCTTACAGCTCGGGGTCGGGCGATGTCCCACCGAGTCTGCCTTTGGACTGGGGACGTAACATTCCCCCAGGACCAAGTGATTTTTACAGCTCGGGGTCGGGCGATGTCCCACCGAGTCTGCCTTTGGACTGGGGACGTAACATTCCCCCAGGACCAAGTGATTCTTACACAGCTCGGGGTCGGGCGATGTCCCACCGAGTCTGCCTTTGGACTGGGGACGTAACATTCCCCCAGGACCAAGTGATTTTTACAGCTCGGGGTCGGGCGATGTCCCACCGAGTCTGCCTTTGGACTGGGGACGTAACATTCCCCCAGGACCAAGTGCCTTTCTCAGCTCGGGGTCGGGGTACGTCCCACCGAGTCAGCCCTTCGGACTGGGGACGTAACATTCCCCCAGGTCCAAGTGTCTTTCTCAGCTCAGGGTCGGGGTACGTCCCACCGAGTCAGCCCTTCGGACTGGGGACGTAACATTCCCCCAGGTCCAAGTGCCTTTCTCAGTCTCAGCTCGGGGTCGGGGTACGTCCCACCGAGTCAGCCCTTCGGACTGGGGACGTAACATTCCCCCAGGACCAAGTGCCTTTCTCAGCTCGGGGTCGGGGTACGTCCCACCGAGTCAGCCCTTCGGACTGGGGACGTAACATTCCCTCCAGGTCCAAGTGTCTTCTCAGCTCGGGGTCGGGGTACGTCCCACCGAGTCAGCCCTTCGGACTGGGGACGTAACATTCCCCCAGGTCCAAGTGCCTTTCTCAGCTCGGGGTCGGGGTACGTCCCACCGAGTCAGCCCTTCGGACTGGGGACGTAACATTCCCTCAGGTCCAAGTGTCGTTCTCAGCTCGGGGTCGGGTTGCGTCCCACCGAGTCAGTCCTTCGGACTGGGGACGTAACGTTCCCCCAGGCCCGAGCATCTCTCACAGCTCGAGACAGGATCACATGCCACCGAGCACATCATCGTTAGCTCAGAGGCAAAATTTTCTCCTCACAATCGAGATTGGATCAGTCAGGGGTCAGGACCCCCAAATCTCTGGTACAGATATTACAGAGGAGGAGTCATTTTTAGTTTGGACAACAAGAGGAACTTCATCTCCTGATGGAACGACCCAAGTAAGCAATTTGCTTTGAGGTGGAGAATCATTCTGAATAGAGTCAGCATCTCCAATAAACCGAGGATATGAAGATAGAAACAGAAGACTTAGTTGATGGCAAAGACAATTTCTCGGTGATTTCTGGAGCGACCACCAGCAAGGCGATCAGCACACCATCTTTTTTTATAGTTCGTTCCCGGCATCAACTCACAAACTCGTTGTTACCGAGAACTAGGGGACAGATGTTGATGGTGTTTTTCGGGCACTATGTTATTTAAACAACACGACAGGGGTAAAAGGGGTAACTCCATTGATCGAGACCGTTAAAGCCGCCGACCCGACAACTTGACGGTAAGAGGCCGAGCACTTTATACTAAATGGCCGAGCACTTGAGATCGGATGACCGAGCATTATCAGATCGACAGCATCATTCTCAGTTCAAATGGCTATCATGACCGACCTCATGAAGACCGAGCACATGACGAGGCGTGCTCAGGAAGATAAAGCATCCTATTCTTGCGGAAAAGGGATAAGTTGTCCTACTTTAATGGGGTAAAGTAATAACTTAAATATCCTAATAGGATAAAAGAAGTAAATGTAGTTTTGATTAGGAATTCTTATGGGAAAAGGGAATAGTTTTGACTAGGAATCCTGATAGGAAAAGGAGACCATCTCCAAATTGGGAATTCTTGTACAAATAGGAATCTGGTTTCTTCACCATTATAAATAGGAGGGTAAAGTGAGTGTAGAAGGACAAGTGGAAGACATCATCTGAAAATCATCACAAGAGTGAGAGATTCGAATTGTAAAGTTCCAATTTGTAAGAGCGAAAGAGAGGCCTGAAAGGGTATTTAAGTAATAAAAGAGCACCACCCTGTTCTTGCCCGTGGACGTAGGTCGGATCCCAAAATCCACCGAACCACGTTAAATGCCTTGTCTGATTGGTATATTTTCTTATTTTCCGCTAAATTTGCTTTTAGTTTCCCATAACTAAACAAATTCACAGTTGGAGGAGGATTCCCTCGGAGGTGATATTCCTATATTACCCTGAGACCAAAATCCGCCGTCAACAATACTAAATAGTATTTCTTATTTTTATCTATTATGATTTCTCTGCAATGTAAATTTTTTTCAATTTTTTTTAACATATTAATTTATAGGATAAATTATGAAAACTTTGGGCAAAACGCAAAACTATAACTTAGAAAAGAAGGAATTAGAGGAAGTTTCCTTCAACCTCT
>SKCR01035104.1:0-42254 GCA_019454045.1 Zanthoxylum bungeanum
AATCGTTGGAAACCCATCGATAAATCACTCATTTTGAGCTTAAACGGAGCATGTAAAATCCTCGGTTATTCCAGGCTCTTACAAGAAACGCATTCCCTGGATTCGACTCTAGGACCTCAAGGTAAGATCCTGAATCCTACGCCATCAAACCACTCATTTTGGGACCTTATATTATTACCTGTTAAACATTAACTAAAATTTTTCATTTTTATTTCAACCATGCATGCATGTATTAATTATTTCTTAAACTATTACAAATTATTAAACCTTAAATAAAAATTTTAATTTTTTTTTTCACTCATGCAAGCATGTATTAACTATTTCTTATATTATTACCTATTAAACTTAACTGAAAATTTTCATTTTTAATTCAACCATGCATCCATGCATTAATTATTTCTTATACTATTACCTATTAAAGCTCAACTAAAAAATTTCATTTTTATTTCAACCATGCATGCATGTATTAATTATTTCTTATACTATTACCTATTAAACCTTAACTAAGATTTTCATATTTATTTCAACCATGCAAGATGTATTATTATTTTTCATCAATTTGGATAGGCTTATAATAATAAAAAAATAATAAAAAAATCATGTAGTTACACGTATAAACATAATGGCTCTCGAATTTTCACAATTATTTATTAGACATTTAAAGTTGTTTGTTTTGGTAATTAATAACCTTTAGTTAAATAATTTATAAGTTCATTGAAGCCAGTAAAATATGCGAGTGATGCCGTGTCAAAATTACCCAAAAATATAACCAGCGAAAGTAAGACACGTGGCAAAAAAACCGTTATCCTCTTTATACTTCCCGTTCTTCAGGTACACCGGTTCGATTTCTTCAATTAACAGCCTCCGTAACAACATTCGTCACAAACATTAAATGAAACTTAGGATATTGAGAAACAATACCTTCCAATTCGTTTGCATCAACATCCCTCGAAGAACCATGTATTATCAATGAATCATTTACTCTATGCAATCACAAGCTCCTCAATTCATAAACCTTTCTTTGCTCCACAATCATCACTGTAGGCACTGCATTTTTGCATATAAGTCCCGATGATGAGTCTCTGTAATATCCCAGATTTTCAGGACTATTTTAGAATATTCTCGGACGGCTGTTTTAGTCTCGGAGCATGAGGATGATGAAGAATAAGAGTTCAAGCGATGTTATACGAGTTAGAATAATAGATTATGAAGTTTCGTCGCGTTGGAAAACGCGTAGGATCGAAAGTCAGTTACGCGATTTTCGTGAAACGCGTAAAGTTTACTGTTACGGTGATAGAAGGAGCAAACAAACTCCGATCGAGCTGATTTCTAGACCATCAGACTCGTTTTTCCGAGACGAACAACTTTCGTATTGAACACTTTTCGGGAATCGCATCAGAAGGGCTCCGCAATTGCGAATTTCCAGAAAGTTCTAGAATAGGGGCTGTTTTGTAATTTTTTCCAGGGACCAAAATGATATTTACCAGCATAGTATTTAAAGCCTCCAATTTTCTCTTAATTGCAGAATTGTCAAACCTCTCCAATTAGCCACACCCGACCCCCCGTCGCACTATGGAGTTAGCCTCGCCGGCGACGACTCCGGCCACGTCATGCCGGCGCACCGGTGGCGACGTGACTTTCCGGCGATGAGGAGCATCGTGGTGGCCGGAGATCGGCTGTTAGACGCCGGCAACGGCGAGAAAAAAGAGGAAGAGGGCGCGACCTTGGGTGTGTCGATCCCGGCTCGTCGGGTCGTTTCACGAGCCGTGCCACCTACCAAATCGAAGACCTCGGAGAGTACTACGAGTGTGCGGAGTCGGTTTCGCCGAACAACGGCCGACGGCTCGCGAATCGAGAGAGGAAGATTCGGTGAACAGTAAACCCATGTCGAACGGTTGCTCCGATCGGAATTTCGTTGTCACCAGCACGTTCGTATGGCCGGTGGGAGTCCGAATACGGCATCGGAATTTCGGTACGACTCTCCGTTTAGAATTTCATATTTCAAAGTGTATTGTCATATAATCGGATTGTTCCAGTAGTTCCGTAGAGTAATAAATGGACATGAATTGAATTGGATATGTCTTAATATGTTAAAACGATAAATGTGGTAGAATCCGGGGAGAAACAGATTAGATTTGCTCGATCCGATAGAATATGTAAGTTTTGGGAAAAAGTGAGTTTTTGCGTATAAAGATGTATTTTGGTTTTGATAATAATTATGAGTTATTTTTGATATTACGAACATGTTTGGATAAATCCGGGATGGTTCGGAGGGTTCGAGACCTTTCCGTAGCATTTGCGGAAACTTTTTCGGAAGATTTTCTAAGAACGCGTAAAATCGGGAATTTAAGTGAACTAGTGGCTTGGAATAGATTTTAGTGATGTTCTAAGAATACTGAAACTGAATGTATTAAAATCAGAGTTGATTTGATCATTTTGAAGAGATTTAGAATTTTATAGTAGTTTGGTCGAGAACTTTGTAAGTCGTGCGTCTGACAGCTTTTCGTCATTTATTTTGACAGACATGACTAGGATCTTCGGCGCTCGCGAAGCCAGGTAAGTAACTCATGCGATGAGAGCTTAATGTGTGATTTCGTATCTTGATTTTACATATATACATGTATAGATGATTAATATGTTAGGTAAAACAGAAGATAGTTAAGAAGTAGCTTGAGAAGCAGTTCAAGGTTATGTGTAGCTAAGTGAAACGATCATCGCAGGTATGGCTTTTGTTATTAGCATAATATAAAGTAAGAGGTTTAATGATGTTAATGACTATGCGTATGTATGAATGTACATAAAGGTATGAATCTGTAACGATATGAATTGTGTATGTGAATAAATATGAAAATGTGTAAATATATATATATATATGAGTATGTATTCGTATATGCATATGATACTAAGATATGTATAGGTTGGATATGTTCAGTTGATAAAGATGTTATATCAGATGTTCCTAGATAGAGAGCCTGAATGATTATGTTTGATCGATAAAGGAAAAGGCTATGAGAATTATTAAAGGTATGACATTTGAATTTGATAACAAGAGGTGTATTCATATGTTTGAAACATATGTTTGTACGTGAGTGTTTGAGTCGTGTTTTGGAATGTTTGTTATGAATGTGCTTATGTATGAGGAGTCGCGTGACAAACTTGGTGTGCCGTGATATGTATGTATTGTTTGACTGTATGCCTTGTGATGTATTGGTTGTTAAGTTTGCGTCATGATTAGTTGTATGATGATTGTATGTGTGACTGTGTGTATGTACGTGTATGATGGAGCTCGTTGATTATATGGATAACGAATGCTTATATGAAATGAGTTAATGAATTCGGAAACTAATGTGTGTTAGATGTTATAAAGCGAAGCTGTATTGGTATGCATGCATATGTATAAGAACCATAGAAATTATTTTTGGCATGTATATAAGAGGGGTGTGTTGAGGTATGTGTAAATGTATATGAATCGCGATTGTTAAGTCATTGTAATGATGTTGTAATTAAAGGAAGTTAAGAAAGGCTTGATTTGATATTGAGAAAAGTTTATTTAACATAGCGATTTGATGATATTTCAAAGTTGGACTATTGTGATAAAGTATAGATATATATACGATTTGCTTTGTATACTTTAGGCGTTAGCTATTAGATTAGCATACATGTTAATATGAAAATGTGAAACTTTGATAAGAGTTAAGAATAAGGAATAATAATAAATTAATAAATTCGAATTTAAAGTAACTTAGTAAATCTGATAAACGGCTGTTATGTTTGACTTGTTTGTTGTGTTACTAGCAGGGTCACTTACTGAGTTTTAAAACTCATACCAAACCAGTTTGTCAGTTTTGCAGGATAACTTGTAGATTGGTCAATCATATCGGCTTTGGAAGTCATTCTCGAGCGTGGATTACCCAAGCGGCAGTCACCCTCGCAAGTGTCTTGGGAAATGTTTTAGAGGATTATGATATTTGATTTATTGTTTTATTTTATTGTACTGAGCAAGTGGTTTGTATTAATAATTTAAAGTTTTGATTGCATGTGATGTTGTGGGCACAGAGCCCTTGAGTGTTGATAGATGATGTGGGCACAAAGCCCTTAGGTTGTGTTTTGATGAGTTTTATTTGGACCTGAGGTCCTTTTATTATTTTGATGTTTTCTTGGATTGCCTTTGATGCTGGACTGTGATCCAGGTTATCCAGTTTTTAGGATACATTATGCCGAATTTTTCAGTTGATTCAGAGGCTTATGGAGATGGGTCAATCCTGTCTCCTGCCGGTAGCATCCTACCTCTGGCGGGGTGTTACAGTCTCGTATGGAGACACTACCTCTTTGATTGTGAAAGCCAAAGGAAACGGACGTTGGAAGGGTAAAGTTGGAAATTAGCATTTGGTCGGATTTAACTCGCTTGTTTCGTTTCGGGTTCGCTTGTTGGACCTCTATTTTAAAACACACCAAACCCATTAAATAATTAAAACATTTAAAACGCATCTCACAAATAAAATAATTAAAACATTTAAAATATATGTCACAAATTAAACTTAAATTAAATTAAATTAAAACACATTCACAAATTAAAGCTAATTAAATTAAATCAAAACCAATTAAATAACTAAATTGAAATTTAATTAAAACTAAATCTAATAATTAAACCAAATTTAATTAAAACAAATTAAAGTGAAATTAAATTAAAGTAATCACTTCCCATTTAATTAAATCACTCCTCTAATTTAAGAAATTCCCACCCAAATTATAATTTTTCCTTGCCTTTAATAAAATAAATCCTCATTTAATTGATTTTGTTCCCTTTTAAAAACCCATGTACAACCCTAATAACCCAAACCCTAACCTGCTACTATAAAAGATGACATAAACTAAACTCTCCGGATCCTCTCTCCTTCTCCCTTACTGATTCGGCACTTCAAAAACCAAAACAAACCCTAAACTCATTTCAAACACTCACCAACAAACAATTCACGCCTAATCAACAGCCCTCCTTCAACTACAAGCCACAAACCCTCCTGCCACCTAGCAACACCCTGCACGCCACAGCCACACTCCACGCCTAGCCTGCCACAAGCAACTCTCTCGTATCAACACGTACCCCTAGCACCCAACAAATAAAACCCTTAAATTGCCGCATCACAAGCCTCCCTTCCACGCCACCTTCGCCTCCAGCAGCCCCTTCGTCACTCAACACTTTCACCCTCCACTCTCCTGACATCACACGAGAAGAAGAAGAAAAGCACAACCGAAGTCACGCCCAAAACCCTAGAAAAGACACCAACACATCTCTCGGCCATGGCTCCCTAAAACATTTCACCACCTTCAACATCAACCATACACTGACCATACAGAACCCTAAAAGAACCATCACTGCATTCGGCCTCAAGAGATTCATCCACTGACCATCTTCATGAGGGCAACATCGATCACCCTCTTCATCATCATCTGAAACTCATGACACCTTGATCTTCAGGGACTTCCATTCACGCTTGATACTCACTGCATCATCACCACTCCCTACGGTTGGACTGCACACCATTCGGCCTTCAATTCCCTTCACTGCCGAGCTCTCCTCCATCATCAATCAACCATCATCTCCATTCTCTAACTCATCTCTGAATCTACACCAACAGCGCACCCTGGAACTATCAAACACACACGGCATCTCTTCATTGCTCGCCCTACACACACTGCCACTGCCCTCTCACCAGCCTCATTGCCGCACCAAAACTGCACTCCAACAGCCCAAGACTTTCATGCCAAACTACCTGAAACAGCCTCTGGTCCTCACGCCAAAATACCCCTAAAATCAGCCCTAACTCACGCCATTCACAGCCTTGACCTGCACCCTAAAAACAACCAGTAATCCCCCCTGAAACAGCCGCATATTACCCTCACAAACAATCCTAAAACACCCCCCGAAACTGCCGAGAACAGTCCCATAACACACCTGAAACTAGTCCAGAAAACACCCTCAAACAGTAGCCTAAATTACCGAAAACAGTGACCAAAAAACTGCACCTTAAGACACCCCAAATACATCAAAAAACAGTAGCAAAACGGACCAAAAACAGCAGCCCGAACATCTAAACAACGAGGAAAGACGTTGACTAAATAAATCGGAAAAGTAGCGGATCATTCACCTTTCCAACGGACGTGTAACGCCATTTCTTGAGACGACAAAAGAGGTTAGACCTGAGGGCACCTTTTTACTTATCTTCTTTTGTTTTATTTTATTTATTTTAAAATATTATTGCATGAGAGTCGTTTGAGGCATGATGTGATTGTTGGATGAGCGGAATATGTGTTCCCCTTTTGTGGTATATAGGATGGAAACCTGGATGTAAATTCCGTAGCCGAATCCGAATGGACGGTAGTGCGGTTTGTACTCGGGATACAACGCCACGTACCACTTAAGAGACATGTATCTCGTCTCATCCAAATTTTTATTTGAGCATGTCATAGTTTTAGGTCGTTTATTTATTATTTTAAGCATGATTTAATTTAGTCTTGTTACTTAATTTTCAAAGCATGGTTGTGTTATTTAGGCATGTTGTTTCTTCATTCTTTATGCATGATGTTTCGTTTAATTTATGTTTATTTGTTTACTTTGGTTTAATGGTTCAATATGCTCGTTGTGTTATATTGCGTGGAGTTATTTGGATGAAAGCATGTTAGATCTAAGTACCCTTGAGCATGATTATTGAGTAGACTCGGTTGATTAATTGCACAAATCATATCATCACAAGTGACGTAAGTAAGGGACCATTCCGAACCCAACGGTTTGAGGTCTTCCCTTGCCAGGGGTGAATGCGGCCTTAAATCTTTATCCCGGTTCACACCGGGTGGCGACTCCATGTTATTTCTCCGATTTAGTCCTCCGTTGGCTACTCCGTACTCCCAACTAGGCCGCGAGCCTAGAACAGCATGCGTCGCCCAGGTTCTGTTGTCCACAATCTCCAACTCTATGGACGGTTGTTTTTCGTTATAAGGACAATATGAGAAATTAATCCGTCGAATAAATTTCCCACTGAATTTGTTTGGTTAGTTGGGAACCAAAATAAACTTAGCAAGCAGATAAATAAATCGCAGAATTTATATGATTCGGCGGAAAATGGCTCATACCTACGTTTACGAGAGAAAATAGGTGTATTTTATTAATACTATGGGTCAAGACTGACCCGAGGGAAATGAACTCAAAAAGTGATATAACACCTCGGGTCTTACACAAGCCCGGTACAAATAACTCATTTGGTCAGGTAATTGACTAGTTTTCTTTTTCTATCACTAGTTCTTAAGCTCTTAGTTTTTTTACAAGTTGTGAGATGTGAAATTTGTTAACCCCTAAATTTGATTCTTCAACTCCTTTATATAGGCTCACAAATTCACTATTCCACCGCTTCTGACGACAACCCATGTCACATTGCCATCATTGATGTTACAACTCTCTACAACTACTGTTAAATGGGCCAATCAGATCCACCCATTTCACTGTAACTGCACCGGCCTTTAGCGGCCTAAGACAACTCTGCTCTACCACATTTCTGCCACTGCACTGGCCTATGATAGCTGACGGAGACTACTTCCAATGAGAACTGTTGCTTTCTCATAGTCATCATTAGCTTTCTAGAAGCTTATCTTCTCAACCAGGGCATATGTCACATGACTTTAATACAGGTCAACATGTGATCCTATCTTATTCCTCAGGTCGGCATACCGAGACAAATGATAATATCAAAGCTTCCTTTAAGCTCTCTTAACCAGGTAGGATTGACATATAGGGACTCATTGGGTCGGTTTCAACAAACTTTCTAAAAACCCCAAATCCATCACTCTTATTGTGGTTGGGTCGGTATCCTAACTTACTTCGTCTTTCATGATGCTTCTCTTCTTCGAGAGAACTCTTCTATACTACTAGGTCGAGTCTCTCTGTCTAACTACATCTATTCCTGGACACTTGGGCCTTTATCATCTGTTTTTTGCTAAGTAAAATACCAATCCTACCCCTCTTCGACATCTGAGTCTTCCTCAGGGTGAAAAACCACCATCAACAAACCCAATCACCTTCTTTCTTATCATTTCTCTCAAAAAGATTAGCCTTCTGCATAACGTTACTAATTATCAAAATAAATAACTTTATGTGTGTGATAGGCCATTTTGAAAGATTAGTGCACTCTTACTTTTTTTAGTGTATTTCATGTATTAGGTCATATGGATATTCAATATTTTTTTCCCCTCTAATGACTAGGTTTATTTAAACCTTTTCATGTAATTATTGGCAAATTTACTATATTATATAATTTTCTCCTACCTAATTATTCATAATTATAAAAATGGCAATGTGGATATCAATACAGGAGAAAGATTTATGTGAGACGGTCGTATAAATGACGTGGTACAATCGTCCACAAATAATTTGACAAATATACACTAAATTTGAAATTAACTAATAACAATATTGGAGAGGGAAATTTCTTGATTAACAAATTATATATATTCATTAAATGGTCGTAGGATAAATTCCATATAAGTTTTTTCATCAATACAGGTTGGGCCCTAAAATTTAGATCTTAAATCTTTTATTTTTTTTTTAAATTCTAAGCGTATAATATGAATTCATTTATCATAAAAAATTTATTTTAAAAACTCGCCAATGCGCTTAAATTTTAGTACAACTCATGACTGTTTGTTATTTACTTATTTATTAACTCAATAGACACTCTTGGATTGATTAAGAGTGTGTTTGGTCGGGGGGTTTTGGAGGGGAGGTGAAAGATTATTTTAAATTTTGTGTGTTTGGTTCAATTTTTTGAAGGGGAGGGGAGTAAAATCCCTCCTAAACCAATTTTAGCTCCCCTCCAAAAGTGAGGGGTTTTAGAGGGGAGAGAAAGTAAGCAATTAAATTTTTAAATACATTGACTAAATTATCACTACTTATACATTAAAATCCAAAATTGTTCTAATTACAAATCATTCTTATATTTGCTTCACCATTCAATTTTTCTTATTCTCTTCTCTTATATTTGTTTTAATTTTATTTTTAATAACACGTATTATATAAAATTTTTAATTTTAATTTTATTTTTTGTTTAATTCAAAGATAATATAAGCCTATATTGTTTTAATTTTATTTATAAAATGCTACAAAGATAAAATAGTAAATTAGTTTTAAAATCTCTCCCCTCCCTTCTTGAACCAAACATATATCTAATTAAAAACTCTCTCCTCCCCTCCCCTCCCCTCCTTTGAACCAAACATATATTTAATTAAATTCTCTCCCCTCCCCTCCCCTCACCTCCGTTGAACCAAACACACCCTAAACAATGAAATTTGTCTAAAAAAAATTTAGATTTACAATTGAGAGCAAAAAAAAATTATTTTAATTAAGAGATAAATAGATAATCTCTCACAATATTGACTGGTCTAAAATTAATGACAGCCCCAAAACTACCCTAAGGAGTAGAATCAGAAGCCTACTCATAGGTGTTAGGACAAAACTATACCAATTAATCTTAATTAGCGTATCATAATCTGCCACCTGTTGCCAAATCACACATCCTTAATTGCACTCTCCAGAAACCGTGGAACATTAATACCTCCCCAGTCCCCCCTCACCATTTCCAGCACATGCCTATTTCTCTCCACCAACTTAACCGTCACTCAACAACACTGGCACACACTTGCATAACCACGGGTTATTCGCTAAAATACGCAGTGATCGTCAAGAATCGCCACATAAATTATTGTTTTCAGTACTTTCTAAATATATTGAAAATAGAGAACAAAAATAGAAAATTAAAAAAAATAAAATAAATTACAAGTGTATGGGTGGGTTACAATTGATTATGGGAAATAAATGTTAATAAAATATTTTAGTTTCCTTAATGATTATAGTTTCAAGAGAGAGAGGGCTCATAAGATCTCTCACAGTCACCATTGTTGTATTATATATATAGTGATAGTTTCTTGTGTTTTACACAGTATTGCAATTAGAACACCAAAGGCTTTTTGTGTTGTGTTAAATTGTAATGGGTATGTTCTAACTTTGTTGTTGTTGTTTCTCGTGCTTTCGGGGTTTTCATGTTTTTCAGTGTTTTTCTTGCTTTCTGTTTTATTCTATTTGGTTGATGTTTTTAGTTATGAGTTGGGAGGTGGATAGTTGTTGTAATTTTTATTCCCAAAGTTTTTGTTAGTGTAATTTTGTTTTTGGATCTTTGAAATCTTTAATGGAAGTTTTTGCTGTGGTATTTGTGCTTGTATTGTTTTGTATTGGTGTTTCTTGGTATCTGGGTTTTGTTACAGAGCTCTTCATTGTGGTTTGTGCGGGGGTGGGTGTGTCAGTTTTCTGAATCCAAAGATGTTTGTAAGAAGTCCTTTTAAGGATTATTTGCTTAAATTTCTTCTCTCTTACTTTGCCTTTTCAGTCCAAGTATCTCTTTTTTTTTGATTGGCTATGGCGATTCAGTATTAACTTATAGATTTTCTTTTGTTCTGTTACTGGTCTGTTTTATTCTTGTTTCTTTATCTGAAATAATTTTTTTTTCCTATCTTCAGAGCTGACCATGAGCTATTCTCATGACAGTGATGATGAATATGAGAAACTCATCAGAAGAATGAATCCACCTAGGTATTAAACACAGCCACAAATTCTTTTCTTAAAGACAAAGGCACTAACTTTTTCTAGAGTTTTAGATTTACACCACTTTGTTCATTGCTTTTTCTGTCAGGGTTGTGATATATAATGAAGCCTGCAAGAATGCAACTGTCATACAGGTTTTAATTGCTCTCATTCTTTGCTTTTTGAGTACTCTTTGAATATTCAATTTTGGTCTTTTTGGTACTTATTCTGCTTTGTGGTTCTGCAGGTTGATAGTGCCAATAAACATGGAATACTTCTAGAAGTCGTACAAGTTCTTACGGATCTTAACCTTATTATAACTAAAGCCTACATATCTTCTGATGGTTGCTGGTTTATGGATGGTAAGATTTTCTCTCTCTTTTTTTTTTTTTTTTTTTTTTGTGTCAAATCTGTAACTTTCTTCTTCTTCTTCATTTTGTTCACTGTGATGATAAAGTTTCATGTTTCATTTTTCTCATTTAAACAGTTTTTAATGTTACTGATCAAGATGGAAACAAGATTACTGATGAAGGGATTCTGGATTACATAAGAAAGGTGAGTTTGCGTTTTACTGATTTTGTTTTTAACTCTGTTTTTCTGTTTAACAGGCATCTCTGATTATTTGGTTTTTTTTTTTTAAATCTCTGTTAGTGTCTTGGGCCAGAAGCTTGCTTTGCATCCTCAATGAGGCCTGTTGGGGTTAAACAATCAATGGACCACACAGCTATAGAATTAACGGGAAATGACAGACCGGGGTTACTTTCTGAAATGAGTGCTGTTCTCACTCACCTTAAATGCAATGTAGTGAGTGCAGAAGTGTGGACTCATAACACTAGGGCTGCGGCGCTGATGCAAGTGACCGATGATAAAACTGGGGCTGCAATCACTGACCTAGATAGACTTTCTGTGATTAAGGAGCTTTTGTGCAATGTACTTAAAGGAAGCAACAAATCTGGGTTGGCTAAGACTGAGGTTTCACATGATGTCACCCATACTGAGAGAAGGCTTCACCAACTGATGTTTGCTGATAGGGACTATGAACGCACTGCCACTGATAATGATTCCTTGGATGAAAAGCAAAGGCCCAATGTGAATGTTGTTAACTGGTATGACAGAGATTACTCGGTGGTTACAATTAAGAGTAAAGATAGGCCAAAGCTTCTCTTCGATACAGTTTGCACTTTGACAGATATGCAGTATGTTGTTTTTCATGCTAATATTGATGCTGAGGGCCCTGAAGCGTATCAGGTATTTTTCCCTTTCTCTTATATGCCTATGATGGTATGGATCAATAGTTCGTTGAGTTTCATTTGCTTTATTTATTTCCAATTTTTTTTTATTTTTATTTATATGTAGGAATACTATATCAAGCATATCGATGGATCCCCTGTGAAATCAGATGGAGAGAGAGAAAGAGTGATACATTGTCTAGAAGCAGCTATTGAGAGAAGAGTTTCTGAGGTTAGTGAAATATCACATATTTGAATTTCGAATTGTCATGTTAAATTTTACGTAGAAAATTATTTCCTTTGATTTAAATCCATTTTTTAAAAAACAAACTCATTTGTACATGATCTCAGGACTGGATATTTAATCTTTTTCAGTTTCGCATTACTGATGAAATTAGATGAAGAGGATGTCTGTCCTTTATATGCTTGTCCTATTTTAAAGATCTATGTGAATACAGATTCTTATTAAATTTCAATATGCCCTTCATTTAGAAAATTGGATTATTTTGACAATAACAGTATAATAAAGAAATTTTTTTCATCATGTGATTATCATTTTCTGTTGTCAAAATCAAGCCATGCTTGCAGTGGCGAACGGCAAAGAATCTTTTTTCTTCAGCATCCATTCCTCTCCTCTGTCTTGCTTCGTTTTTTTGTTTTGCCATGCATTTGTCCGTGATAATGTGCTTTGATATGTTGAAATGATTTTCTGCTTAACAAATACCAATTCAAATGAAACAGCCCAATGAAAATATAATCTTTCGTTGTTTTATTGTTTCTATAAGAGTCTACATTATTTTGGTTCAGGGATTGAAGCTAGAATTATGCACTACAGACAGAGTTGGGCTGCTATCTGATGTTACACGCATATTCCGGGAAAATAGCCTCACTGTAAGTAGAGCAGAAGTTGCAACTAAATCAGGAAAAGCTGTCAATACTTTCTATGTTAGTGGTGCATCCGGGTGTCCTGTTGATTCTAAAACAATAGATTCAATCCGACAGTCAATTGGCCAGACTATACTTAAGGTGAAGGGCAACCCCGAAGATTTAAAACCAGCATCACAAGATTCTCCAACTAGATTCCTTTTCGGTGGTCTCTTCAAGTCCAAATCTTTCGTTAACTTTGGCTTGGTTAGGCCCTATTCCTAAGGAATGAACACCTCCATGTATATTGAAACCCCAAACTTAGGAACACAGTCATTTCTCAAAGGTGGTATATGGAAGTCATAGAGATAACTCAACTACTTGTAAATTCCCCCTATTTGCCCCCTTTTAACATTTATTTCGTTATGATGTTGGAGCCATGAAAAGCAAAGGAAATTTGTTTGTATTGACACAATGGAACAACACTCAGCTTTAACTTTTGTACATAATTTACTTGCTGCTTTGCTCTGTCTTCTGACATCATTATAAATCTCTCTCCTCTTATGATTTTAAGTTGGTGAACAGGACTATAAATTATTTGGACTGGTGTCCACAAATATAAAGTAGTTATTCTTCAACAGAACTAAACCAAGGGCCGACTTACAAGTTAGAACCAAACCTAGTTGGATGAATTTTATTTGTTCAGTTATTTTTTATTGGTGAGTGAAGCTACCAACCTTGGCTATTAAATTCCTCCATTTGGTCCCATAGAGAGTCCCAAATGGGAAAAATTCAAAGGAGACTATTGTGGAATTGGAGATGGTATTTTTCTATTGACTAGTTTTTTTCCCAACACAGCCAAAATCCTTTTTGATAGAAAGAGCAAAAGCTAACCCAAATGGTCCTACCAAAATCCTCTTCTAGTCCAAATAAAAATTGATTTGATCCTTCTTTTTGACCAAATGCTGAGAGGATGATGTTGTATAAAAAGCCTAAAGCACACAACTCTAATAGTGTTGACGGCTGATTTTGGTCTCGGGGTAATATGGGAATATCACCTCCGAGGTAATCCTCCTTCAACGGTGAATTTGTTTGGTTATGGGGAACCAAAAGCAAATTTAGCGAGAGACGAAAAACACATCAATCGACAAAGAGGTTTAACGTGGTTCGGCGGATTTTGGAATCCGACCTACATCCACGGACAAGAACATGGTGGTACTTTTTATTACTCAAATACACTCCTCGGGTCTCTTCTTTGCTTTTTACAAATCGGAGCTTGATGATTCTGATCACTAACTTTGGTGATGATTTTTTTAAGATGCCTTTTACATATGCTCTACCCCTATTTATAATAATACAGAAATCAGACTCCTATTTGCACAAGAAATCCTATTTGAACTCAATCTTCTCTTCTTGTAAGGATTCCTGGTCTAGTACTGCCTTCTCTTTTCCTATTCCTTCTTGGATTCTGACTTCTTCTCCTTGTGAGAGTAGGATAATTTGCTTATCTTATCCGCAATGAATGGGGTGTTGTCATCTTGAACACGGCTCGCTGTCTGGTCGGTCTTCATGAGGTCGGTCATGACAATCTTTTATGCTGAGAGTGTTTCTGCCGACCTTATAGTGATCGGTCATCCGAACCAAAGTGGTCGGTCTTCACATGTTGTGGTCGGGTCGGCTATATGATCTCATCCATTCAGGGAATTACCCTTTTGCCCTTGTCGTACTGTCTTAAATGTTGTAGTGCCTGAAAACACCATCAACATCTGTCCCCTAGTTCTCGGTTCCAACAAGTGTGCTAGTTGGTGCCGGGAACTATATAACAGTTTTGCTCCATTTGGGGGTTGGTCTGGGGTCGAGAAATGCTTTGTTGCCTCTTTTCCAGCGCTTTGTCTTGAGACACGCAACAGTCACGTCCGCTTAAATGTCCATCAAATCAACTTTAGGGTTTCTTCTAGTTTCGACATTTGTCAAACATCCGCCGGGTTCCCGCCAAAAAAGGGAACGAATCGACCGTGGAGAGAAGTCCTTACAGTGGGGCGATCTCAGCCGTCCGTTTAAACTCGGGAGTGCTCTTTTGTCGTTGACACATGGCATTCATCCGGGTTCTTCCTTCAGATCCAACGGTCATGGGCGTCCCGGTCATGACTATAAGAAAGCGAGGCTTTCACTGTTCCATCTTTTTCGGCAGTTTCTCATTCTTTTTCGGCAGTGTTCTCGGATTCCAACCGCGGACCTTTCTTCTTTTTATTTGTTGCGAGCATAGGGAACGGGCATCACCGCACTGTACAACCTACTGCTTTTTCCGAGAAGAACAAGTAAGTCTTCTGAGCGATCTCTTCTCTTCTTGTAAGTTGTGAGTCTGTTTGCATATCTTGCGTGTCTGAAAGGGAAAGATTTATGTTTTGGCGGGTCTTGTTTTAGGGTACTTTAGAGCCTACCTGCCTAGTTAGTATAGAAACCGTGAGCAGTTCCTTGTAGACTGATTTCCCCTGCCTTCCTTGGTTTAGGGATGTCTGGGTGGTGGTTCTTCCCCAAAAAGACTCGAAAAACCCTCAGTCCCCCCTGTTGAAGAGCTCTCCTCGAGTTTGGGGGCACCCAGTGTAGAAGACCTTGATACTACCCCTACTTCCTCTGAGATCGAAAAAGACTCCTACCATCAGAGAGTTCCTCGGAAGGACCCAGAGCCCGGTGAACTTGGATCGTCGGCTCTGGATATGAACCGTCCTTCAAAAATAACTGAAGACGACCTCGCCCTTCTTCGACAGCGGTATATACATTCCGATAGACATCGCCCTTGACGTTCCTGGCCCCATGGATCGCGCCAGCCAACCTGACGAAGGCTCGGTGGCACTCCTTCCTATCTTCTTTGAGTGCGGGCTGCGGTTGCCGATCCAGCCTTATTTTGCTTGGATGTTGGCCGAGATGGAAATCGCCCCTTGTCAGCTGAGTCTGAATAGTTGGAGAATTTTGGCCGGGCTGTACACAGCTTGGCATCGGGCAGGGCTCGGGGAGCCCTCTTTTGAAGAGGTGAAGAGGGTGTATCGCCTGAAGGCCAACCCAAAAGCTCATCATGGTTGGTATTATCTTTCCGCTTACAATAGCTCTTTGAACATCGTCCAGAAGCTCCCTGATTCCAATAAGAATTTCAAGGATCTCTGGTTTTGGGCTACCGGGGATTGGGGACGGTCCCTGTTTTCGGATGAAGGGGAGACCTTGGTGACGGATATTTTCAGGGCGGGAGGTTAGGATATCGACTTTTAGCTTCTATTCCTTTAGTTTTTTCTTCTTCTTTGGATTTTCACCCCTTTTTCTTATTCTTCTTAGCCTGTTGGAGGGATGCTCCTAAAGTTCCCACCGGGTCCGGCGGCGAGTATTCTGAGCTCGTCGGTATGCCACCCACTGGAGGGAGTTGGTAAATGACGCGACTTTTGTTGAGTCTGGCCTTATACGGGTTGTCCCCACGGATGTCTCGGGTCGGATAGGTAGATGTCTGCTGTTTGTTTTGTCTTCCCTGTTTGTTTATTTTGATGTCTCTCTTCTTTTTTCTTCTTCTATTTATATGCTCGGGTCCTGATTTCTCTTTTTGCTTTTGCTTTTTTGTAGGCATGTCGAAAAGGCCAAAGTTTCTTGAAAAGTTGGCGGGTACCATGAAGAAAACCGGCCACGTCGATGCTGGAACTTCCCGGGCACGGCCTGATCTTGTTGAGAAGGTGTCTCCAAGACAAGTTCAAATGGGTGCTCGGGGGAAATCTTCCCCTTCTGGCGTGCAATCATCAGGATCTGCTCGCCTTGTCAGTCCACCGAAGCCCCTTAGGAAGAGGAAGCGTCAGTTTGGGTCTGAGGAGACTGAGTTAGCTCAAGAGGAGGAAGATGAGGAGGCTGCTCCGGTCAAGAGGAAGGACGTCCGTAGGGGGAAGAAATCATCTGAAGGCTCCTCCAAGAAACGGAAGGGCTCTGTGATCATCGGGGCGGATGACTTGGGAGAAAGCATCCGGGAGGCTACCTCACACTTAGTGCCGGCTTTCAATGAATTGGCCGAGGTGATTCCTCCGGGGGAGGTTTCGAGGTATGAGGATATATCTCCCGAAGCCATTGTGACTGAGATGAGTTCTCAGATGGCAAAGGTATTTTTACTTTCCTTCTCGGTTTTTGGGTCGTTGGTCCTCTTTACTTTATGTATTGACCTTTTTTTTTTTTTATTTTTTTATTTTTTTGTGCAGGGCAACTACCTCATGGCCAAGAATAAGGGTCTTCTTCTGACTCTGTTGTCCGAGGGTGGTCAGGCCCAAAGACTTCAAAATCGTCTCTCCGAAGTGGAAGCAAAATTAGCTGACCGGGAGGAGGTGATTAAGAATCACGAGGCGACCGCCATCGAGAACTTCAAAACGAACAAGGCTCTTAAGGCCGCCGCTGCGCTGGAAAGAAAGCTTGCTGATAATGCCAGGGAGGACCTGAAGGTTGCCCAATCTGAGATTGGCGTTTTGAAAGGGAGGGTACCAAGTGCCGAGGCCAAGTTGAAGACCAAGGACGAGGAGTTTGCACGGGCCCGAGATAGTCTTGAGAGGAAAGGGGCCGAGCTTGAGGAGAGAGAGACCGATCTTGAGGAGAGAGAGAACGAGCTTGAGAAGAGAGAGAGCGAGCTCGAGACCGAGAAGGAAGCTATCCGCCTTGAGGGATTTGGTGATTGTGATGATTTGATTCAGATGGTGCTGCCAAGTCTGAATATGGACTCTATCTATGCGGCCATCAACTATTGCAAGGGGGATATTTCCGAGGAGGAGTTTCGGAAGTGGCTCCCTCCCCCACCTGAGGAGGTGATGGATCCCGCCCCCATTTCGGTTGTTCCGGCTTCCGAGGCTCCCCATGAAGAACGACCAGAGGTTCCTGGCGCCGGCGAGGACTGTCTTGAGATCCCTCCTCCTATCCCTGAAGCAGAGGTCCCCCCTGCTGTCGAGGTCGAAGCCGCAGTTCCTCCTCCCGATGCCGAGCCGCTTCTCCCGCCATCTGAGCCAGCTGAGGGAGAAGTTCCTGCCCCTGTGCGGGCTGAATGAGAAAGGGTAACCCTACCGGGGCCCTATGTACACTTTAACTTTTTGTAATAACATAAAAATTTGTATTTTGATATACACATATATATTTATGTACACTTTATTTATTTTTTTTGTTTCTCTTGCTTGCCTGAATACTCCGAGACCTTTCAGGGCTTAACACGAGGCGGAGGGGCATAACCGGGCCCCGAGCTAATAAGGGAGTTTGGAACTGGGGAAATGTTATGTCCCCGGACCAAAGGGCTGACTCGGTGGGACATACCCTGACCCCGAGCTGTGTGAGACACTTGGTTCTGGGGGAATATTACCTCCCCAAACCAAAGGAGTTGACTCGGTGGGACGTAATCCGACCCCGAGCTGAGTGAAAGACTTAGGTTATGGGGGAATGTTACTTCCCCAAACCAAGGGATATTGACTCGGTGGGACGTACCCCGACCCCGAGCTGAGTGAGACACTTGGATCTGGGGGAATGTTCCGTCCCCAGACTAATATGCATGATTCGGTGGGACGTAACCCGACCCCGAGCTGAAACCAAAATCGGTCTTGGCGGTACAAGAGCAGACCCGAGCCGGAAAGAAACAAGTAGCCTCGGCGGAACGAATCCAGCCCCGAGCCGACTAATCAAACGGCCTCGGCGGAACGAAATCCGGCCCTGAGCCGACTAATCAAACGGCCTCGACGGAACGAAATCCAGTCCCGAGCCGACTAATCAAACGGCCTCGGCGGAATGAAATCCAGCCCCGAGCCGACTAATCAAATGGCCTCGGCGGAATGAAATCCAGCCCCGAGCCGACTAATCAAATGGCCTCGGCGGAACGAAATCCAGCCCCGAGCCGACTGGCCCCTAAGACTTATCCAGAAGGGAAATGAATCAACCTTCGAAGCCCTACCGAATCTGGCACGGGCGTCCCCCTGCTAGACCGGCGGAAAACGAAAACAAGTTTCTGGAAAATAAAAATCGGGGGTGACTTAGCACCTATCCCAAAAAATAAAAAACGTAAAAAGAAACTACAACATGGATGCCTCAAAACAGCGTCCTGCCCGAGGCCTCCAAAACACAATTCTGAATCTTTTAATTCAGTGTCCCGGCGAACCAGGATTCGGATCAGAAGAGCGTTTGAATGGTAAGGGCATATCCTCTACACGTTGGTTCACTGGGGAGCCTGTGTATTGTATGAGGGCTCCTCCTTACCACTCTGGAGCAGGCACACGCCACAGGGGCATAACGCATCCTTGTGCTGTGTCTCCCACAGATCCGGATGATGAATCGATCAAAGAGTGTCCGGGATACTAATGGTATATTCTTCCTTAGGCCCGGTATCACTGGAGTTAGAAATCGTCACGGGGGTGTCATTATCCCCCGTGTTATGCTTTCCCACGGATCCATTACATCGGGTAGGTGAGGATCAGAAGAGTGTTCGACACATTAATGGCATGTTCCTCCTTATGTTCGGTAACACTGTAATAAGCAGTCGCCACAGAGGTATCATCCCTCCCTGTGCTATGCTTCTCACGGATCCATTACATCGGGTATGTCCCTGAGGACCCCGAGCTAAAGAGATACTTGGTTCTGGGGGAATGTTCCGTCCCCAGTCCAATGAGTATGACTCGGTGGGACGTCACCCGACCCCGAGCTGAAAACGGCCTCGGCGGAACGAAATCCATCCCCGAGCTGACTAATGAAGAGGCCTCGGCGGAACGTAATCCAGCCCCGAGCCGAAAGAGGTACTTGGCTCTGGGGGAATGTTCCGTCCCCAGACCAATATGCATGACTCGGTGAGACGTAACCCGATCCCGAGCCGAATAACTGAATGGCTTCGACGGAACAAAGTCCAGCCCCGAGTCGATCAAGTCTTAGTTCTTGGTCGTTTTTTTTTGTATTAGGCGCTAAGTTTGTCCCCGGTTTCTTTTGAGTGAGTCTTTCTATTTATGTTTTAAGAAAGTGGACGATGACCTTCTTTGAAAAGAGAAAGTTTTTATTAATGTTTTGGGGACAAACTGCCTTTTTTTTTTTTTTTTTCAGTTGATTTGGCGGCCACATGCTCTTTTTCTGGTCGTCATAACTTCGTGGTCAATGTATTTGTTCAAATATCCATTTCGTGCTAGGTCTTCCATCTGCTCTCGCAGATCTTTACATCCGTCTGTTGCATGTCCTCTGGAGTTGTGGTGCACACAATAAGCCTTTTGATTCCTTCTGTCCGGTGGGAATTTCCTTTGGTCGGGTTCCACTAAGAGGCCTTTCCCCTGAATCTCCATGACAATTTGTCCTAGTGGTTTCTTCAGGGGGATGTATGCATCTTCCCTGACCACGTGGTTTACTTAGGTCGGTGCCATTCTCTCCTGATTGTCCCGGTGCAGTGGCTTGAATTCTTTGTGTTTCGGGGGTGGTCTTCTGGATTCTTTTTCTGTTCGGCGGGGGGCGCCCTCCCTTGTGGTTCTATCCCTGATGTTGTTCCCTTTCCGGGACACTTTCTCTTCATTCTCTAACAAAACGAACTTCCGGGCCACCTCCAGGGCGGTGGCATAGTCCGGGGTGTCCTGGATCCTTAGGTGGGTCCATAGTCTTCCGACCGTCAAGGCTCCTTTCAAGCTTTCCAGGGCCTCAGGGGATTCATACCCTCCGACTTCGAGTACCATATTATGGTACCTTTCAATAAATATCTTCAGAGGTTCATCGTCTCATTGCTTCATGAGCCAGAGTTCTCCAATTGTTTTTCTGGGGACACAAGCCCCCTTGAAGTGTCGTATGAATGACTTCTTCAGTTGTGTGAAGCTGCTGATGCTTCTTGGGGCTAAGCTCATGTACCATAGAATGGCTGGTCTGGCCAGAGTTAGGGGGAACACTTTGCAGATGGCGTCCCCTGTTACCCCTTGCACCTCCATCAGCAGGGTGAAACTTTCAATGTGGGTCTTAGGGTCGGTATGGCCCTTGTACGGTGTCATGGTCGGCATGTTGAATCTCTTCGGGAATTTCTCCGATTTTATTTCCTCCGTGAGGGGGGACTCATCTTTGACGTCCTGGACATCCCCTCTGTTTGCATTGGGGTATACTCCCCATTTGACCAGTTCCTCCCGTAACCAAGATTTCATACCGCTGTCCCTGGTTCCATGCTGCCCTCTGAGGTTTCTTTTCTTTCTGCTATCTCGGGAGCGGCGTTTCTCAGGGTCGGTGTCGTCCCGCACCTTTTCGGTATGTTTTTTTCCTCTCCTCCGAGTACTGTGAGGGCTATCGTAGGAGGGATCTGGTGATGATTTGTCATCTTCCTCCTCCCATGTGTCCTCGGTTTGGGAATCCCTTTGTACTACCACGGATCTCACCCTTTAGGGTTCCCTCCTTTGAGGTATGTCTTCGCTTGTATAAACAATTCTCTTTCCTTCCGCTATCTCACTCATTCACCGGCTAGTCCCGGCCTCGAATTTTCCGTCGTGTGCTCCTTCCATCCTTTCCAACCGGTCTACTATGGTTTTTAGTAGAGTTTGGTTTTCCTCCCTTTCCTTCCTAAGGTTTTCCTCGATCTTTTCCATCCAGTCTGCAGCCGAGCTCCCTGATGATTGTTGGTTTCCGCCTTCCGCCATTTGTCTTATTACGCGAGTTGCTTTTCGTAGAGTTCCCCACAGACGGCGCCAACTGTTGACGGCTGATTTTGGTCTCGGGGTAATATGAGAATATCACCTCCAAGGTAATCCTCCTTCAACGGTGAATTTGTTTGGTTATGGGGAACCAAAAGCAAATTTAGCGAGAGACGAAAAACACACCAATCGACAAAGAGGTTTAACGTGGTTCGGCGGATTTTGGAATCCGACCTACATCCACGGACAAGAACAGGGTGATACTTTTTATTACTCAAATACACTCCTCGGGTCTCTTCTTTGCTTTTTACAAATCAGAGCTTGATGATTCTGATCACTAACTTTGGTGATGATTTTTTTAAGATGCCTTTTACATATGCTCTACCCTTCTATTTATAATAATACAGAAATCAGACTCCTATTTGCACAAGAAATCCTATTTGAACTCAATCTTCTCTTCTTGTAAGGATTCCTGGTCTAGTACTGCCTTCTCTTTTCCTATTCCTTCTTGGATTCTGACTTCTTCTCCTTGTGAGAGTAGGATAATTTGCTTATCTTATCCGCAATGAATGGGGTGTTGTCATCTTGAACACGGGTCGCTATCTGGTCGGTCTTCATGAGGTCGGTCATGACAATCTTTTATGCTGAGAGTGTTTCTGCCGACCTTATAGTGATCGGTCATCCGAACCAAAGTGGTCGGTCTTCACATGTTGTGGTCGGGTCGGCTATATGATCTCATCCATTTAAGGAATTACCCTTTTGCCCTTGTCGTACTGTCTTAAATGTTGTAGTGCCTGAAAACACCATCAACAAATAGTAATGGAAAGAGAATGGCAGGGCAATCACAAAATGCGTTTCCTTTCCAGAATTATTTGCTCATACTGCTTGATTCCATATCATTTTCAACTCCTACGTGATTACCTCTATTATTATTTGTTAATGGCAATAGTATTTCAGGGTACTGCCACGTGGCTTTCCCGAGTCCACATAAGTAGCTAGATAATTTGCTTAATTATAGAGTAGGGATAGATGTACTCTATTAGTATACAATGGGTCAATAATTATGATTTTAAAACAATAAGAAGATGTTGTGTGTATAAAAAGTTATTTAATTAAATACAAATTTTAATTTAAAAGTTTTGGTTATGCACTGAAGGAGTATCCTTATTGATTAAGTAACTAATCTCTGTGTAAAAGATTGTATCTTTTGAATTCTATGTTTATATAAGGCAATGAAGTACATCGCATTATGCAATTGAGAAAAATCTACTTCAGTGACGGTTGAAACATGAGTTTGGGACAAGATTTGAAATTATGTCTCGTTTGAAAACGGATAGGATGTGACAAAAAAATGTCTTGAAATTTTAAGTAAGGACAACAAGCGAGACGATATTTTAGCGGGATGAGACGAGATTTAAAGGGACAGAATAATATTTAATGAAATGCTAGACGGAATATAACATATTTTTTCTGGAACCATGATGATTTTTTATCTCGATTGTATAAATGTCAATCACAACCCGTCACATTCCATTGCTAATGTAGGCCTAAGTATTTAACCAATTAATTAATTTTACATACCTTTACCTTACAAGAAACACAAAATGATGCACCACCATCACTGTTTTTTTTTCCTGCTTGGACTTGTCAACGGTCAATGTTCTTAATTATAACATGTCGAGTACTCCTTGGATATTTATTTGATACCCCCCAAAAAAAATTTAGTATTATTGGAATTTTTTAGTGATACACCAAAGCTAACTTAAGTTTATAGGAAGAGCCAAGTTGGCTTTACTATCATAACACAATTATGACCATGCATTTGAAATAAAATATAATCGGCTCTGATTGTAAATGTTGTTGATAGTGATTTTTGGATTTTAGGATCCCAGCAGAGTAAGGAGGGTATAAAAAGAATTGTTGTTTCAGAGGTTATGAAGGCAGAGGGTCGGATCGGTTCTTTCTCGGATCGACCCGACCTGACTGCTCGGCAGTTGACATTAATCACATGATCCTGGTCGGGAGGTTGGAGTCTGGCATAAGGACTCACATTCTCCAAAAAAGGCCTGAAGTGACGGGAGTAGGCGACTAGTTAATCTTCTGACACCAGATAGTGTGTGGTAGTGGCCAAAAGTAGCATGATTTAATGAGATATAGGTGTCAGAAGACATGTGTGTCAGATCATAGGGTGGTTGTTCCTAGAGCAGATGGGGGAAAGAGTATTGACATTAATGGCGGAAATTATGTGACTGACGTCACGAGATTGATGTAACAGTAGAGTTCGCCCTAATATATAAAGGACTTGGAATTCGTTGTAAAGGGTTGACAAAAAATTCATTTACGCATAACGTGTAACAAATAGATAAAAGCTTAAGTATAAAGGTGAGGTTGAAAAAGGTCGGTCAGCCGAGCTCTATAGATAGGAAGGTCGATCATACTCGACCAAGTTATAAAAGTTCTTTATTTTGTGTCTGTGGACGTAGGTTGGATCCATTCCGCCGAACCACGTTAAATCATTTGTTGGTTGTGTGTTCTCTTATTTTGCTAAGTTTTCATTTGGTCCCCAAACCAAATAAATTCACAGTTGAGGGGAGATTATTTGAGGAGTGTTCTTCCGGAACTCCCCCTGGAATGGAAATCGACCATCAACAGTTGGTGCCGTCTGTGGGGAGAGGTACAAAAAGCAGCAAACACGTTGAGATGATGGAAAGAGATGGGAACCACAAATCTTTAGAGGATTCAATAATGGAGTGGATGGAAGAAACCATGCGGAAGGAGAGAGAAGAAGCACATAAGGAGAGATAATCGACCCAAATCGTCATGAATGCCATGATGGAGAAGTTGGAAGAATTAGAAAAGAAAAACGATGAGAGAATAGAGGTAGGTCCCAGCCGTAAAAGGGAAGAAATAGAAAGGGGAAAGAAAGTTGCTAGATCAGAATGTGATTATGGAAATGAGAAGAGGGGTGCATACAAAATGAGATCCGTAGTCATCGCCAGAGCTGAACCGGTGAGGGGAATATGGGAAGAAAAAGAAAGTAAGAAGAACCCGGAGTTCTCCAATAACAGTCCATGTTGCGTGGAGAGTGATCTAAAATAAAATCCAAGGGAAGAGCAGGGAGTTCCCGGTTACAAGAGGAATCTTACCCGGAGTGGAAGGAGGAGGGAGGCTGGTGACCGAGAGCATGACAGTTTCGAAATCCAGATGAGGAGTTGGTTCTGAAAAGAGATGAGGAAGTGAGAATAAACTTGAAGGGGGAGTGGGAGACGACCGAGACATGGAGACAACATCCCCATTCACCGAGTAGATAATGGCGATAGAGTTTCCTAGAAGGTTCACCATGCCCTCTATGGATCTATATAAAGGTAACACAGATCCCAATTCCCATGTGGAGAAGTTTGCCTTATTGATGAAAATCCAGGGGATGGTAGGAGAGGCCATATGCAAAGTGTTACCCTTGACATTGGGATGGTCTGCCATATTGTGGTTCAAGAATTTGACACCGGGGAGTATAGGCAGCTTTACCCAGTTGAGAAAGTCCATCATATAGCACTTTAAAGGGGCTTACATGCCAAGGAAGACAGTGGGTTCTCTGAGGTTGATGAAGCAGAGAGATGAAGAGTCTTTGAAAACTTTTATCGATAGATACCATAACTTGGTTATGAAGATCGAGGCGTATGAGTCCTCAGAGGCATTGGAAAGTTTCAAATGAGCTCTCAAGGTCGGGAGGTTATGGTCCCATATGAGAATACATGAAGTACCAGATTATACCACGACCTTGGAGTAGGCGAGGAAATTTATGTTGATGGAAGGGTATGAGAAGTTCACCCGAGGTGAAAATATTCAAAGACCAAAAATGGCCAGGCCGGAGAGCCGGCGTGATGCGAGTAGGGATAAGAGAGGACTGACCCCGAGACCTAAAGAGTTTAGGCCAATAGCCCAGAATAACCCTGTACAAGAGAGAAGGCCACCGGTCCAGGTCGCACATATCGCGGAGGTTCGACTTACACTCATTTAAACATGCCGTTATCGCAGATAGCTAGGGAGATCCAGGACAAAGGGTTTTTGACTGAGCCCGACCCGAGGCGATTCCCAATCGATAAGAGGGGTGCCAGAGCGTACTGTATGTATCATAACGTGAAGGGGCACCCCAGATAAATGTAGGGGCCTACAAGAGTAGGTGGAAGACCTGATTAGAAATAGATATTTAAGTGAATGCATAGAAAAAGATGTCATGAGGGTCGTGCTGCATAGGGAGCAAAGACCAATGTTCAGGATAGCCAGGGGAAGAACATTGGCAGGAGATTCAAATCGGTCCAGAAAGAATTACTGCCGGACAAGAAGCTCAGAAGTGTTGACAACTGAAAGAGAGCTGAGGATTCAGAGGTCCCGACCTATTCCCATTATATTTACAGAAGATGATGCTAAGGGTGTGAGCTACCCCCATGGATTATGGTAATCAATACATTTGAATGTAACCGATCAATTGTAGTTGATTATATACTTAGACTATAGTAATCATTATATTCGATTGTACCCGAAATTGTTGATTAGATAGTTGGACTATTGCAATCAAGATGGTTGAAAGATTAGCGTTTAGAACATAATCCTGGGTGAAAATGTATTTAAACGGCTCCAATTTTTAGAATGGGAATAGAACTTCAGGATAGTCCTGGGAGCTGAGAAGCTATTATAT
Organism: Zanthoxylum bungeanum; assembly: GCA_019454045.1. NCBI lineage: Eukaryota > Viridiplantae > Streptophyta > Magnoliopsida > Sapindales > Rutaceae > Zanthoxylum > Zanthoxylum bungeanum. The sequence goes on from SKCR01035104.1 coordinate 26,032, forward strand.
TTGATAGAAAAACCTTTCGATTTTGAGCTCGGAGTTGAGCGAATAGTAGAGCATGAGCTTAGGAAGACTCATTATGATGATAACTTTAGTGCTCAATCCGTTATGCACAGCCAGAGCTTCTTAAAAGAACATATCCCAAGTTGTCTGCCTAAACTGTGGCAAACGGGGTCACTAGAAGTGTTACTGCCGTATGGACAAGGAAGACATGAAGGAAGTGAAGGCGGGACAAGGCTCCGGCTTCAAGAATGTTTGTTATAAAAATGTTCACTACTGTTTTTAAAATTGAATTTTTGATACTAGATGTGGTAAATATATGTATTGATGTGCAGTATCTGTTGATGAGCAGAATACTGGCTTCAGATGAGATCGACTTATGAGTCGGAAACATGACATGAGTCGTTGTTTTGGCGGTAGAAACCTAAGTTTTGGAACTGCCCTTTGGGCATGTACTTAAATTAGGAGACTGTTATAATGTATCTAGTTTGACTAGAAACATTATCTCTATATCTAGTTTAACATGTTGCGGGTATACCTTTATGTTCTAGAACACAAGGTGTTTTGTTTATAAAAATGATATTGAGATATAAACATTAGATGTAACTAATGGTCTTTATATTTTGAATATAAATAAATCTCAAACATATAACATGACAAACAAAAAGCTCAAAATTAAGTAAATCAAATGAGACTTATTTATGGCATTGTTATATTAGATGCATTAACAAGACTCGTAGATCCACACTTTCGAAGAGTGGATACTTGGACGGATTTGATCATAATTCAAATGATGTTTGCAAATCTTGTTCATTAGGCAAAGTGCCTAAACACCTATTAATAGTAAAGGTGTAAGTGCCACCGATCTGTTAGCCCTCGTTTATAGTGACGTTAGTGGGCCCATGTCTATCTAGGCTAGAGGTGGATATGAATACTTCGTAACCTTTACGGATGTGGCATCACATTATGGTTATGTGTATCTTATGAAACACAAGTCAGAAATTTTGATAAATTCAAAGAGTTTCGACACGAAATAAGAAAAAAGACCGGTAAAAGTATTAAAAATATTACGGTCGGACCATAGTGTAAAATACTTAGACATATAAGTTTCAAGATTACTTGAAAGAGTATGATATTCTTTCACAGTGGACTCCTCTCGGGACACCTCAATTTGACGGTGTATCCGAACAGAGAAACCGAACTTTGTTGGACATGGTAAGGTTAATGATGAGTCGCTCTGAGCTACCAATTTTCTTCCGAGGATACACATTAAACAGTGCAATACTTATTTTGAAGAAGGTTCCATGAAAATCTGTTAGACAGAATTCATATTAGATATGAACATGAAAGAAACCGGGTTTCTTATTCCTGAAGATTTGGGAATGCTGGGCATACATTAAATGTTTAGATTTTTCCAAACTAGAACCCAAATCGGACAAGTGTCTATTTATAGGTTGTTCTAGGGAAACCAAAGTATAGTACTTATACAACTCACAAGAGAACAATTTAATTGTTGCTCTCCATGCGGTTTTCCTAAGAGGAATTCCTATATGCAGTGGTAAGTGGGAGGAAAGTAAAACTCGATGAAAATAAAAGTAATATTATTCCAGGCACCGAGTCCTCACGGAACACCAACAGTTCATCCGGGATGAAACTGTACCAGTAATCTTCGAATACACAAGAACCGCGTAGGTCAGAGAGAGTCAGAAAACAACCTGTGAGGTATGTGTTTCTTATCTCATCTCATGTAGATATCAATCTTATTGAGGAAGACGAACCGGCTACATATGAGGAAGTGATACAAGGTATCGACTCATTTTATGGCAAAATGCCATGAAGTCCGAAATGGATTCCATGTATACCAACTAAGTTTGGACACTGGTTGATGTACCATAAGGCATTGTGCCTATTGGTACTATATAAGTCTTCAAGGAAGACAGACATGGATGAAAACATATATATGTATGTAGCTAGGCTTATACAGAAATGGTATCGTCAACGACATGGTGTCGATTACGACGAAACTCTTTCACCTGTTGTCATGATTAAATCCATTCGGATAATGCTTGCTATAACTGCATATTTCATTTATGAAATATGACAGCTGGACGTCAAATCCATTTTCTTAAATGGAAACCTTTTGGAGGATGTAAAGAACATTCTGATGGTTTTGTCGTGCCAAAACATGCAAACAAGGTTTGTAAGTTAAATCGATCCATTTATGGGTTGAAGTAAGCATTGCGTTCTTAGAATCAGCATTTTGATGTAATCATAATGGTATATGATTTAATTCAAAACGAAGATGATTCTTGTGTATATAAGAAGGTTAGTGGGAGCGCACTGACAATGAATGTCCAATAAATTGATGACTAATTGCTTCTTAGCAATAACATTCCTATAATATAATTGTTGAAAGCTTGGCTTTCATTAAAATTCTCCATGTAATACCTGGGAGAAGCAAACTTTATTCTAGGAATAAAGATCTACTAGGATAGATCTAAAAAGCTGCTGATACTCTCTCATTGTTCATACATTTTGATATGTATGAGATCTAATGTCTCATATGCTTCGAGCATATGTAGACTCAATCAGACCAATCTAGGTGATGGTCACTGGATTGAAGTAAAAAAAATCCTTGAGTATCTTGGATGAACCAAGGATGCTTTCTGAGAATATTGGGAAATGAGAACTTGAGGTGACTAGGTTCACCGCTGCAAGTTTCCAAACTGTTAAAAACGACTGTAAGTCACAATAAGGGTACATATATAGTTTGAATAACGAAACAGTGAGCTAGAAATCTTCCAGCAAGATCTTGTTGCCGAATAAACAACAAGAACGGAACATTGAGGCAGCAAAAGAATCATTTTGGATCTATAAAATTCCTAATTAGATTAGGAGTAGTTCTGTTAGCAGCTGAGCTAGGCTACAACACAGGCTAAGGAACCACGGTCTCATCAATGATCGAAGTATGTACTTCAACTATGTCAACAGATTCGTAAGATCATACATTATGGCGATGTGATGATCGAATATATCGCATCAGATGATGACCTTGCAAATCCGCTGACGAAAGCTGTTTCTCAGCAGAAGTTTGAGCAACCCGTATATAGTTCAGGTGTTAGACACTTGAGTGATTGGATATAGGCCAAGTGGGAGATTATTGGATAATTATGACCCATAGCATCACTATTTGTACATAACATGATATTGTTGTACAAATTAACTATGTGACAAGGGAAATTGCTCTTTTATAATTTGTAATTGGATTACCTGGATATATATAAATGATAAAAGTCCATATGATTAGTACCAAATTAACAAGATATGAGATAATCTTAATCCACTAAGGTTTAATCATTAAATATCCCTAGTCGTAGTATTATCGAGACTGGACATCGATAATGCGGAATAGACTAGTATTACACTTGTGCGTGTTATGGAAGCATAACGACATAGTTCTCATATATTTGGGTATTGGATACTCATGCAAGTGTAATAGGTTTTGTTTACCGATGGTACGGAAACAGCTTCGCTCTGGATATACCCCTTGTTGGACAATTATGACCCATAATGTCACTATTTGTACAAATCATGGTGTTGTTGTACAAATTAACTATGTGACAAAGGAGATTGCTCTCTTATCATTTGTGATTAGATCACCAAGATGTATAAATGATAGGAGGTCCTTATGATTTGTTCCTGGATTGAGAATAATATGAGACAGTATCAGTCCACGAAGGATAAATCATTAAATATCCCTAGTCAGAGTATTATCGAGATTGGACATCGATAAATGCGTAAAAGACTAGTATTACACTTGTGCGCGTAGTGAGGGCACAAACGACATAGTTCTAATATATTTGGATATATGATACTCATGCAAGTGTAATAGGAGGTTGTGTTTACCGATGGTACGGGAAACAGCTTCGCTCTGGATAGACCCTCTCAGAATTCCATTGGTAGTACGACTATGTGTCTATGGAAGTGCGGAATCAGGGTATGTGTATTTGGTCTTAACCTGAGACTTGCACCGCTAATACTTGCGACAATCAATATACTTTGGTTTTGGTCGTCCAGAGCTTTAACATGTTCTTTGTACGCCTCTACTGGGTATATTGAGAATCGTAGTGTGTTGGGTGTGATGTCGAGACGAAAGTATCACTCCAGTCATATTTAGATGATGATCATGTAGGGATATAGAACTGGTAGTGTGTTGGGTGTGATTATTCGATAATAAAGAGGCTAGTTGCTCGTAATCCGATATATGCTTCGTACGGGGCAGACACTGTACCAGCCCCAGGCCTTGCATATGATCATCCGATACTCGATCGAAATACGCAATACTACGTATACTACGCCTGATATAGATTGCTTATTCCTGTAAGCATGTTTCTGGAGAATTGGGTAGGCATGGCGCTTTGCTAGAAGCCAACCTTGTCTTGTAAATCGGTATAAACGTAGTACGAGGTACTTACTTGATCGGATAGTTCGATGACCTGATTTACTGCCAACATATCCGGGGATCTCATGTGTCACTTCCCGAAGATTCACTGATGACGTATGACTCGCACTTTATTAATATGGGATTAATTAGATGAGAGAGATAATTAATTGTTAGACATTATGACCCATAGCGTCACTGTTTTATAAATGATATTGTATTATTGTACAAAATTAACTATGTGATAATGAAATTGCCTTTTGCCGTTTTGTAATTTATTTACTTTGATATATAAATGGCGAAAGTCCATATGATTAATTCCGTATTGAGATGATATGAGACAGTATCAAGACATAAAGGTTTAAATCATTAAATATCCCTAGTCGGAGTATTATCGAGATCGGACATCGATAATGCGGAATAGACTAGTATTGCACTTGTGCATGTTGTGAGGGCACAACGGCATAGTTCTCATATATTTAAGTATAGGATACTTATGCAAGTGCGATAGGAGGTTGTGTTTTACCGATGGTACGGAAAACAGCTTCGCTCTGGATAGACCCCGCGGAATCCCATTGGTAGTATGTCTGCTTGTCTATGGGAGGCCGCATCAGGGTAGGTGTATATGGTCTTAACCTGAGACTTGCATCGCTAGTACTTGCGACAATAGGTAAACTTTGGTTTTGGTGGTTGGGGGACCTTAACTGGTTCTGTGTTCACCTCTTCTGGGTTTATCAGGAATCGTAGTGCACTGGGTGTGATGTCAAGATGGAAGTGTCACTTCAGACATATGGAGTTGATGATCACGCAGGATACAGAACTAGTGCTCTATAAAAGGTTGCAACCGTCGGGACAATATGACTAGGTCAGTATTGCCCGATTTAAAGAGACTAGTTGCTTGATGTCCGATATATGTTTCGTACGGGGCAGACACATTTCCAGCCCCAGGCCTAACATGTGATCGTCCGATACTGGATCGATGTACGCAATACTACGGTATACTACGCTTGATATAGATCTAATATTCCAGTAAGAATATTTCTGGAGAATTGGGTAGGCATGGCGCTTTGCTAGAAGCCAACCTTGTATTGTAAATCGGTAAAAAAGTAGTACAAGGTATGTACGTGTTTGGATTATCCAACGACCGTATTTACTGCCAACATATCCGGAGATCTCTTGGGTCGCTTCCTGAAGATTCACCTATGATGTTTGATTCGAACTTTATTAATCTTGGATTAATAACGGAGAAACTTTATCTTGGATAAAATGCCTTATTAGGAGAGAGAGAAAGATCGATTAATTTGGAATTAATCGATAAAATAATATATTCAATATATTATTAAACGAAATTAGATTTCGACGCGGAATTAAAATCGGATTTTAATTCGGGCAAACGAATTAATTTAGAATTAATTCATTAGCGAACTGAATAGTAATTTCGCAAGGCGTAATTATTTAATTCACGTCGCGACGGAAATTCGTTAATTCGGAATTAACGAAACCGAGCCCGAAAGTGTTTGCGGACATATTCGTATTTTGAATCGAGTGATATCCGCAAATCACATCGCGATATCTCATTACTTAATACGAATAGATGGTGGATGTATCTAGTCACCTTTGAGGGATGATACATTGTCTCTAATCTCAAAGTGTGGTAATGATGGCAAATGATGGATTTCATTTTGGAGGGAAAGCCATGCATGGCTTTGAAGGATTTTTTGCATTAAAAAATTCTTTTGTATTAGATATCATATCACTTTTCATTTCCTTTGGTTATTCACGGTTTTGGCATGCAAAGGAACAAAAATTAAAAGTGAAACACTCTCCTCTTCTTTCTCTCTTGCTCACGCCGTGAGCTGCACATGCAAGGTAGAAGATTGTTCTCTCATTCTCCATTTTTGCTAGCACAAGCAAGGAATCAAATGAGGTGATAGGGAAACCACCTTGGAGCTTGGAATACACAAAGCTTGGAGCTTTCAACTCTTTTCTCCTCTTGGCCGAACCATATAGGAACTTGGAGCTTCAACCCTTTGTTCATCTTCTTCATCACAATAGCTTTGTAAGTATGATTCCGCCATGCTTCAAGTTTATTATATATTCATTTATTGTATTTCATATGCTTATACTTTCCTTGGGACAAATAATAGAAACCAACATTAATCTGGGATTAATTACAGAGATATTTTATCTGGGATAAAATATTAATTAAAGAGAGATAACGATTAATTTGGAATTAATCGATAAATATATATTTGATATATTATACAAAATTGGATTTCGACGCGGAATTAAAATTAGATTTTAATTCGGGCGAACGAGTTAATTTAGAATTAATTCATTTGCGACGTGAATAGTGATTTTGCTAGGTGTAATAATTTAATTACGTCGCAACGGAATATTCGTTAATTTGGAATTAGCGAACCCGAGCCCGAGATTATTCACGAGCGCATTCATATTTCGAATTCGAGTGCGGCACGCAAGTCATATCAAGCGTCAAATCGCTAGTCGCATCTAGCGTCACATCACCCGTCAATCAAGTGATGAATGTCTTTCACTTTGAGTGATTGACACCAGTCAATATTCATGAGTGATGTGACTTGATGTAAGTTGATAGAAAGCTTTTTGAAAGCTTAATTGACATTTACAATTGTTTATTGATTGTATATGATTTATTTTTGATTTTGGAAATTAAAAAAAAAAAAAGAAGTGTATTAGATACACTAAATCATTACAACCAAAAACCAATCTCTCTCCTCTTTTCTCTTCTCTCACACACGTATAGGAAATGCTTTCCTTCGTGCAGCGGAAGCGGTTAGGCCCACGGGTCGAACTTGAAACATTTTTCTGCTCTCCCTTGGTTTGACCGAATAACACCAGTGGGTGTACAGAAATTTTGCTTCTGCGTTGGAGAAGATTTCAGCCCCGGAATTTCCCCGAAACAGTCCCCGAACAGCCCCTTGAACAGCAGTGAAACAACGGGCTGTTTTGCACCTGTTACACGCGCAAACAACACCCAAATCAGTTCCATTTTTGCGTGAACTGCAGTGAAACAACGGACTGTTTTGCACCCGTTACACGCGCGAACAACACCCAAATCAGTCCCATGCAGAGAAAGGCCAAGGTTCTAACAACCCGTGTAACTCTATGTGCGGCAAATGATTCAAATTCCCATGCGCTTGACAATCATGACAGTGCTTTACCAGCTTCACGCAGTCGGCTTCCATGGTTGACCAGTAAAAGCCTTGTCTCACAATCTTGCGGGACAAGTTCAATCCGTTCATATGCGGTCCACAGACACCAGCATGTACTTCTTCCATTATCTTCTGAGCTTCTTCCTCCCTCAGACATTTTAGCTGAATACCATTGGCCTGCCTCTTATAGAGTTCTCCCTTCAGACTCACATACTGAGAGGCCAACTTCTGAACGGCGATCCTGTATTTTCTGCTTGCTTTCTCTGGGAATTCCCCATGTTCCACATACCTCTGAATATTATGATACCAAGGTTTCCCATCATCAACCTCTGCTACCGATATTCTCTCTATCTCATATATTGGTTTACTCGCCGTCGTCAACACAAGTGGTCTCATTACCAATTTCTCTGGATTCTCCCAAGTTGCGGCTAGTGTGGCCAATGCATCTGCCATCTGATTTTCTTTCCGCGGCAAGTGCTGAAACTTGCAGTTAGGGATAGCCTGCGTTAGGTTTCTGAGGTGGAATAAGTACAGCTTCAACCGTTCCTCCTTTAATTCCCATTCTCCTTGCATCTGTCGGATCACCAACATCGAGTCTCCATAAACCTCTACGTTCGTAGCTCTCAAGGCTATCAATACAGTCAATCCAAATGCACACGCTTCATATTCAGCCATGTTGTTAGTCACTCCGAATGTCAACCGCTTGGCCATAGGCAAAGTTTCTCCCTCAGGGGTGACTATTACAATCCCGATCCCGGCTTCTTTGCAGTTCACTGCTCCGTCAAAATACATCCTCCATCCTAGGACTGCTATAGCTTGGATTTCTTCGTCGGGGAACTCAAACTTATACTGATCCCCTTCAACAAGTTGTAAGGCCAGGAATTCTGTCACAGCTCGCCCTTTGATTACCTTTGAAGTGAGGTACTCGATGTCGAATTCAGTCAACAGTACTAACCATCTACCCAGCTTTCCAACTAGTGAAGGTACCAAATGTAGGTACTTCAAAGGATTCTCCTTTGCGACCACTTGGATCTTGTAAGACTGGAAATAGTGGCGTAATTTTCTGGACGCCCATACTACTGCCAGACAAATATTCTCCACTTCCTGATAGCGAGCTTCGTACGAAAGCAACTTTTTACTGAGGTAGTAGATGGCGTGTTCTACTCCTGTCTCATCAGCTTGTACCATCATCGCCCCCAGCGCTTCGGGTTCAATAGCCAAATAAAGCACCAAAGGTCTGCCCTGTTTCGGAGGTCTCAGAACGGGAGGTTTCACCAAATATTCCCTTATCCTGTCAAATGCTTCCTGACACTGCTCGTTCCACTTCACCGGCTGGTCTTTTCTCAACAGCTTGAAGATAGGCTCACATACCGATGTTAACTTAGAAATGAACCGACTGATGTACTGGATTTTCCCAAGGAAGGCTCTGACTTCTTTTTCCTAACCCAACGGGTATCTATGATGGCTTTTAAGACACGAGGGTTAACATGATGCATTTATGCATGAGATGCATGTGATGTATGAGATATAATATGCATGGGGTTATCAAAAGCATAAAGGGTGGCCCCAATAGGTCATACAACTATGGTTCACATGTGGGTTTACGGGAGTGTGGACAAAGGCTCTCGTTTGACGAAGGATTACCCACAACTAGGACTCCCCACTCAAGGGTTCGAGCGACCAAATGAGCGCACCTTTTTTATACCTTAAGATATGTGCCAACGAGTTATGGTGTGTGACTGACTGTCAAATGGATTTCCCGTTGTAGATTCCCCAGATGGAGGGTGGAGCGAGGCTCTCTTAAGTACCCAAGCCCCTTAGGCTCTTATCGCTTGGTGTCAGGAATAAACAACGGGTCCTCCAGATTAGTCTATATCAACTAGCTACAGGTAATGATTATCTAGGTGCTTTCACAGCTTTTCCCCGAAGGGTAGTGAATGAAGGAAAACACCAAGTCATCACCTAGCTTTAACAGTGCCTTTGGTTAAAACCCCATCAACCCACTATAGAAATGGTCAACTAATGCACAAATTATACACATCACAAGACATGAATTCGAGGCTAATTCTCTAAGTCCCCAGTGGAGTCGCCAAACTGTAGACAACAGAACTTGACGACGCTGTTCTAGGCTCGCGGCCTAGTTGGGAAGTACGAAATAACATGGAGTCGCCACCCGGTGTGAACCGGGACAAAGATTTAAGGCCGCACTCACCCCTCGCAAGGGTAGACCTCAAACCGTTGGGTTCGGAATGATCCCTTACTTATGTCACTTGTGATGATATGATTTGTGTAATAAACTAACCGAATCTATTCAACATTCATGCTTAAGGGTACTTAGATCTAACATGCTTTCATCCAAATAACTCCACGCAATGTAACACAACAAGCATATTGAACCATTAAATCAACATGTATAAATCATTACCCAAACACATCATAAACTAAGAACATGTATAATGAACAACCTAAACATGCTTTAACAAATAAATAACAAACTAAATTAAACCATGTTTTAAATAATAAATAAACAACCTATAAACTATAACACGCTCAAATACAAATTTGGATGAGACGAGATATGTGTATCTTAAGTAGTACGTGGCATTGTATCCCGAGTGCAGACCATACTACTGTCCATTCGGAATCGGCTATGGAATTTACGTCCGGGTTTCCATCCGATATACCACAAAAGGGGAACACATATCCCGCTCATCCAACAATCACATCATGCTTCAAACGACTCTCATGCAATTATATATCAAAATAAATAAAACAAAGATAAAGAAGATAAGTAAAAAGGTGCCCTCAGGTCTAACCTCTTTTGTCGTCTAAGAAAGGGCGTTACACGTCCGTTGGAAGGGAGATTGATCCGATGCTTTTCCGATTTGTCTACTCAACGTTTTCCCTCATTGTTTTGATGCTTGGGATGCTGTTTTAAGTCCGTTTTCGCTGCTGTTTTGCTGCTCCGTTTCAGGTCACTGTTTTGGTGATTTAGTGGACTGTTTTGGGTGATTTTGAAGGCTTAGGGGGTGCGTTTGTAAGGATTTTTTAGGGAAACTTTATGGAGGTTTTTGGGATGGTGTTTAGGTGATTTTAGGACTGTTTTGTGGGATAAAGTCGAAACAAATACTGACCAGAACAGGGGACGAAACTGTGCAGTTCAAGGTGCAGTGAGGAGTGTTTCGGGAGTGTTTTGGGCGCTGAATTGGGGCTGTGAATGGGGGTCTTTTGTACGACTTTGGGGCTGTATTTGAGGCTTATTTTAAGGTGTTTTAGGGCTGTGAATGGTGGCTGGAACTCGGCAATGGAGGGCTGTGAAAAGGGCTTAGGCGTGAAGGGTGTTGGTGAAGGATGAAAGATGCGGCAATGGAGGGTGCTTAGGTTTAATGATTCGGCAATGGATGCTTCAAGGAGGTTTTTGGACGTGCAAGGAGGCTTGAGAAAGTGTTTTGGACCAGCTTGGGGAAGTTTATGAGTTAGGTTTTGAATGGGGGGTGAAGGCCTCTTTTTATAGGCAAAGAGAGAAGACTTTCCTAATTTGAATAGGAAAGAATCTCCTAATTGGTTCTTCATAAGGAATAGATCTCCTTATTTGGATTTGTGATTGGATTTGATTTGGTAGGGATTTGATTTGATTTCTTTTGTTTAGGTAAGGATTTGAATTGATTTAGGCATGTGTTAAATGTGATTTTGGCTAAATAGGGGAGTGATGGGCGTGAATCACCTTCCTTGGGCATGGGCTTGGTTTGACTTGGTTTGACTTGGGTATTTTGGGTTTGGTTTGGGTTTGGTAAGTGGTTTGTGGGGTTTTGGGCCTAAGATAAGCTTTGAAACGGAATTCCAACAAGCAACCGAAGTTCAAACAATAAGATTAAATTCATCAAAAATTCTATTTTCCAACTTTACCCTTCCAACGTCCGTTTCCCGCGGCTTTCATGACTAAAGAAGTAGTTGCCTCCATACGAGACTCATCATTGGGCTAATGTGTAAAAAAGCAATGCCTACACAAACAATTTGATAAATGAATAATGCATCTTTTTATTTCAAAAGGACATGAAATCGTTTACATCATATGTAGCTCTAAGGCATACATCCAAACAACACGCCCATGAGGCTGTTCTTCACTGGTTTTTCTGGGCAAAAAATGAGAATGAAGGGAAGCAAAAAGTCATGATTTTGTTGCAAAATCAAGAGTGCTAGCACACTACGAAGTCATGCGAAGGTGATAGGGAAGTCCACCCATGAGCTTGGGATCATTTCTCAAAGCTTGGAGCTTTCATAGAGGACCAAGATGGTCGAAAAAGGGAGGACATCCAACAGCTCACTACCGTGACTTCCAGTGGGCAGAAAGTTGATTTTTGTTGTCCACCGCGTCGCTCAACCGCTCGATGTAAGTATTCTACAACTTCATCGTATGTATTCACATGTATTTCATTGCTTGTTATTTGATCCTCGGGGCCGTAGAAACTCTAACAATGGTATCAGAGCGGAGTAAGAGCATGAAATTTGAACTTAGGGTTAAAATTTGGGTAAAATGTTTTTGAGCATGATTTAATGAAATTGGATGATTGAGTATGCTTAAAACATGTTTAATTAAGCATTGATTGGATCAATTTGATGAAATATTGTTTGGAACAATTTTCCCCAATTTTGATGTGTTGGCCGAATGGTTGATGAACTCTAATGTCTTGGTATTTTGATTTTTTGATTCATTGGATGAGTTGGAATCAATTGGAAATGTTGATTTAATGTTAATTTGGATTTAATTGGATTGAATTCGCAATTAACATAAAATTACCCTCCATTGCCGAGAGTTAAGAGCATTAATGGGTTTGATTTTTTGATGAAATGTGTTGGACATGTTTGGTTCTAAATCAGCATGATTAATTGTACAAATTTGTGTTTTGGAAATATTGATTTGGGTAATTAATTGTGTAATACACTTTATGTAATTAAATTATGAAATTGGGTTTTTGTAATTTAATTATGTTGGGCATATTTTGTAAAATTGGGCTTGAATGTTGTTATTGGGCTTGGTTGTACCAAGTTGGGTTTAGGCTAAATTGGTTGGATCCAATTGGGCCCAAAACTGCTTCCATAAATCCCAAATGCGACTAATGGACCTTTAAAGTTTAATTGGACCTAATGGGCCTAAATTGATTTCTAGGCTTATGGGGTTCCCGGATTGAAATTTGGTTATTGGGTTTGACCCGAGTTGACCAAAAGTCCACGTCTTAAGAAATTAATTAAAAGCCCATTGGACTTTAATTAAATAAACGTTGGACGTTAATCGGGCTTTGAGACCCGTAACGATTAAATTTAGAATTTAAATCGTAAAGGTTTATTAATAAAGTGTAGTATTTAATTTGGAATTTAATCGTCGATTAGTATTAAATACATATTAAATTGGATTTAATGTTGTAGTTTAATTTAATTCGAGAATTCATACTTTGAGTAATTATTCGCAAAACGATTTTGACTCGCGCAAAATCAAATCGTTGTTTGAACATTGGATGGTCATTAATTATCAGATTAATTAATTTGATTAGATTGATTGATAACATGCTTGTTTGAATACATGGTTGCGATGCATGAATAATGTATATAGGATGGATATTAGATGGGTGGGGCAATTTTAGAAATTATTGTAATAAATTTGGAATTTATTAATTGGACATGCGTGTCCAACCTTATTACCTCCTTACTCTTTGTATTCTCTTCTCACCTATTCCCCTCAATGTAAATGAGGTTTCTTTAGAAGTGTAGTGTAACGGGTAGAAGCAAATACTTGTGCTAGCGGGAGAGAGGAAAATGAGAGATTTGATCTAGGATCATTCTGTAAAGTATCCATCCGCATATCATTATTATTTATTCATATGCGCTTTATTATGTATTTAGAATGCATGTTTAAGGGTGTATGATGATGAGACCTTAACAAAGATAATAAATTGGTTGCCAATTTGCACGTGAAAAACCCTCAAAAAATATTAAGCGTTTTTCCTTCCATTGAGTGATTCTCACTCAAGATCTAAGACTGGCATTGGTTTGTTTGCCAAAGTCAAGACCTTTGTCCGTCAAGGATGTGTTTGAATCACGAAGGCTTTGTTCCATATTGGTGTCTTGTCCAAGTTGTGGTTTGTTGGCCAAAGTCAAGACCACTTCTTATCCATTGGCATTAATTACGAAGCTTTCCATAGTCAATGGGTTCCGCTTAACTGGGATCACTAAGTTTGTTGTGCCAAAGCCAAGGCTTAGTTGATTCAGAGGAAAAAGGTTAGGCAATATATTGGATATATTGGCATATATAAGATATATGTTTCGGACTTCGATGTCCCCCTACTGGATCTAGGAATTAGATTGGATCCAATTGATCTTAGAGATCTACCTAATTAATTATCATACAATTTGTTGGCTAAAGTCAAGATTGTGTGATATTTAACGAGATCCTAGCCCACTAGGAAACACGGTTTCCCGAGTACTCAACAGAGGGTTAGAGGCTCGCCGAAAAATAGTGGGAGGCAAGAATTAAATTTGTAATATTCGTTTAATTACTTGCCATACGCGCTCAAACAAATATCATTCTTCGAATAAATTAAATATTAGTTGGACTAATATTTAAATGTTGTTTTAAAACAGTTGGACTGTATTCAAACTATTCATTTATAGTTGATTATATAATTGGATTATAATAATCAATATGTTTGATTTATATAGTTGATTAATATAGTTGGACTATAATAATCATTATATTTAATAGTACCGAAATCATTGATTACATAGTTGGACTATTAGAATCAAGATAAAATTGAAAGATTTACATTTAAAACATAATCCTAAGGAAAATGTATTTAAATGGTTTAATTTTCAAATTGGGAATTATTTCAGGATGGTTCTGGAAACTAATAAGTTACTTTATTTGATAAAATAACATATTAGGTCTAAGCCCGAAATTAAGCAAATAGTAGAGCATGATCTTTGGAAGATTCATGTGATGATAACTTTAGTGCTTAATCCATTAAGCTTGTCACATTAGACTCCTTAATTTCTTAATCAGAACTAAGGATTAGATTCTTACAGTATGATAATGAAATTGAAGGATCTTCATAAATCTATACTTATATTTTAGAAGTACTAAATTGCAATAATAAACTCTTGGAGAGTTAATGGCTATTCTCAATGAGACAAAGTCAAACTTTACAATAAGGCAAGTAGCGCAAGGCGCACCTTACTTCGATATTCTAGAAACCCGAGGCTTGGCCAAAGGCTTCTGGAGTGTTGAAAAGGGCAAAGGCAAAATCATTATAATATTCTGGGAAGATGAAGGACATATCCCAAAATGTCCGCCTAAATTATGGCAAACGGGATCGCGGAAGCGTGTCTGCCGTTTGGACAAAGCAGACATGAAGGAATTGAAGACGAGCAAGGCTCTGACTTCAAATATCTTTGTCATAAATATGTTCACTACTAGTGTTAAAATTGGATTTTAAATACTTAGTGTGATACATAAATATATACTGATGTTCAGAATCTGCTATGAGCAGGATACTGACTTCAAATTGAGATTTCTCTGTGAATCGGAAACGGGATGAAAGTCGCTGTTTTGACCGTAGTAACATAATTTAGGAACTACCCTTCGGGTGTGTACCTAAATTTGGAAACTGTTATAATGTAACTAGTTTGACTAGATACATTATCTCTATATCAGTATTTGACCCACTGTGGGTGAACTTTTATATTCTAGAACACTAAAGTGTTTCATTATATAAATATGATATTGAGATAAACACATTAGATGTGAATAACATAATTTATATTTTGAATATAAATAAATCTGAAACATGTAACATGACAAACAAATAGCTCAAACTGATTTGACCAGATGAAACATATTGTGGCATTGTTGTCTGGGACATAATTAAACAAGACTCGTATATCCGCACTTTTGAAGAGTGGGTACTAGGACTGATTTGATTCCAATCAAATAAAGTCTACGAATCTAGTTTATTGGTCAAAGTGCCTATAATACATTTACTTGGTAAAAGTGAAAATGCCACCGATCTGTTAGTCTTAATTCATAGTGAAGCTAGTGGGCCCATGTCTAGCTAGGCTAGTGTGGACATAAATATTTCGTGACCTTTACAGATGTGGCATCTCGTTATGGTTATGTGTTTCTTTTGAAACACAAATTGGAAACCTTTAAAGTTTTCAACACGAAATAGACAAACAGATTGTCTAAAGTATTAATCCGTTACGGTTAGACCGTAATGGAAAATACTTAAGCAGTAAGTTTCTAATATACTTGAAAGAGTATAGTATTCTTTCAAAGATGACTCATTCCGGAACACGTCATTTTGACGGTGTGTCCGAACAGAGAAACCGAATTTTGTTGGACATGATAAGGTTAATCATGAGTCACTCTGAGCTACCATTTTCTTCAACGACTAAGCATTAACATTGCAGAAATTATTTTGAATAAGGTTCCATAAAAATCTGTTTGATAGACTTCATATTAGATATGAATAGGATAGAAACCGCGTTTCTCATTCCTGATAATTTGGGAATGCTAGGCATATGTTTGGATGATACCAAACTAAAAC